>QANX01004493.1:42014-129987 GCA_003254975.1 Ochetophila trinervis | reverse complement strand
CCATGGTTGCAAACTTCACTACAAGAGAGAGAGGAAAAAAAAAAGGTCATTTACGATGATTATTTGAAAACTTGAACTTGATGTATTTTTTATCCAGCGTTGCATAAAAAATCAAATACGACACTAATAAATTTCATAAATTTAACATGACGATTAAAAAAATGCAGGTCGTATATGTGACGACCCAGATCTAGAGCTAGAGTAAGTGTGGGCGGGTGCAAGGGCACTGGCAGGCTACCTTACTAGCATAGCCAGAGTAAGTGTGGGCCGGTGCGAGGCACTGGCAGGCTACCTTACTGGCAGAGATCGGTGTCCAATCCCACATCGCCCGGGTGTGGAAGGGGGTCATGTGGTAATGGTTCAAATGTAAAGTGAGCACTCTCTTAACAACCAAGCCTTTTCAGAGCGTTTGGCTTCAGAGTTGGAAGAACTCTGGGGTTAAGCGTGCTCCAGTGGGAGGATTCCTAAGATGGGTACCCCCTGGGAAATTTGACCAAAAACTCCATACCGTCTGAAGTGCGGTGGCTAAATTGGAGACAATATTGGTTGGAGAGAGAGTGTGGCGTTACAAATGGTATCAGAGCCTGTACCCAGCCGGAAATATGCTAGCGAGGACGCTGGGCCCCAAACGGGGGTGGATTGTGACGACCGGATCTAAAAAGCTAGAGTAAGTGTGGGCGGGTCCAAAGGGCACTGGCAGGCTACCTTACTGGCAGAGATCGGTGTCCAATCCCACATCTTTCAGAGCGTTTGGCTTCAGAGTTGGAAGAACTCTGAGGTTAAGCGTGCTCCAGTGGGAGCATTCCTAGGATGGGTGACCCCCTGGGAAGTTGTACCCGGCCGGAAATGTGCCAGCGAGGACGCTGGGCCCCAAAGGGGGGTGGATTGTGACGACCCGGATCTAAAAAGCTAGAGTAAGTGTGGGCGGGTGCAAAGGGCACTGGCAGGCTACCTTACTGGCAGAGATCGGTGTCCAATCCCACATCGCCCGGGTGTGGAAGGGGGGTCATGTGGTAATGGTTCAAATGTAAAGTGAGCACTCTCTTAACAACCAAGGCCTTTTCAGAGCGTTTGGCTTCAGAGTTGGAAGAACTCTGGGGTTAAGCATGCTCCAGTGGGAGCATTCCTAGGATGGGTGACCCCCTGGGAAGTCTGACCAAAAACTCCATACTGTCTAAAGTGCGGTGGCTAAATTGGAGACAATATTGGTTGGAGAGAGAGTGTGTTGTTACACAAACTATAATCAAACTATAGCTATGTTTTGTTTCATGATAAAGCATATAGATCACCCATGTATATAGTAAATCTGCAGGAATTTTTGGGTGGCAAAATGATAGAATATATGGAATATATATATATATACATTTTGCACTAGCTAGTTTCTTAGCAGACCCACATTTCCTTTCCTTGGCTCTCTCTATATATAATATACGTGTTCGTATAAAGTATGTATGTATGATTCAGAGTTGCGGAGTTAGGTTTATGGTTTTCAACGCCTCACTCAAATTTTTATCTAATTTAATGAATAGGGTTGTTCGAGGCTGGTATAATATATTATATATATAGTGGTTTTAAATTAGAATTGTCAATAAAAATATATTTTTAGTAACTAATATGAAATTATTGTCACTAAAAATAAACTATCAGTGTCAAAAATTTCAGATTTGTCACTAATGACATGTTAATAATGACAATTATTTTATTTTAATAAATTAAAGAGATCTTGTATTTATAATTTTTCTATATATATAAATATACATTTATACAGTTTTGCTAATATGGGCAAGGTCGTCTACCAATCAATGGGCAGCAACCCACTGCAGTCATTCGATGCACATAACTAGGCGCATCGAACTTCGTGATAATGCATATCAAATGGCTGTAGTGGAATATTGTCTACTGAGTCATGGGCTACAACATCCAAAATAGCAGTTTAGTATAGTTATATACAATTCATTTTCTGAAAATATCTCTTAGTTTGTGTAGAAAGATATGATGTTGTGGATAATAAAAATGGGATCTACATTGATTAATACATTTGATTATACATGTTATTTTTTAATTCTTTTAAAAACATTACTTTTTTAATACTAAAAGTTTATTATAGAAAAATGAACCTTTGCAAAAACTATTATATGCAACAGTTATTACACTACATGAGCATACTTAATATGATTCAGAAATCCAAATCAGACATTTAGTAGAAAATATTAGGTCACAAATATATAAAAGGAAAAGATGCCCATAAAAGCTTGGCAAAGTAGAGGATTTTGACGGCAATTGAAAATAATTTAATGTGCAAAAAGTGAAATAAATTTTCTCATCTCTTTCATTTAATCAAGTCTAAATTTCACCAACCATCGTATTCAATTGTAATCTAATAACATGTTCCGTGAAAATACTCAAATATTTAATTTTGATTAAGTTAGCTGTAGTTGACCGTGTGTAGGTCTAAAATGTTGAATTTTTGTATAGTTAAATTTTGGCTTTGAATTTATCATCGTTACATAGAGCTCGCCGATACAAATTTTGTGGACTGGTGGCACACTAGATTTTGAGCTACAATATGAAAGTAATGGTCAAAAGAGCTACAATTTTAAATTTATATTTCTTTTATTTTAAAATATTCATTCATTCTCTTTCTCTCTGTATCCCTTATCCTTCTATCTCTCTCCCTGATCAACCCCTTTCGCAACCCAAACTGTACGATGAGCCGAATTCCTCCAATTTTTGGCCACCGACCCTATACCACCCCTACCAAATCGAAGCCCATAATCTTTGAAACCCATTGCCAATAACCTCTCACTATAAATTGTCCAAAAATAACAGGAACATGTAAAATTTTGGCAAGCCACCTCAAGCTTCGATCTCTATTTATCTACTAGATCCAACCAAAAGGAAGCTGGTTTCTTGCTAATCCAGACCCCCTAATTCCATTTTCAAGATCCTTTCAACTCAATTCTGAACAACTGAGCTTATACTAAGATATCAAGTTTGGCCAAAACATTCTGGCCATATTTTGATATTCTCCCCCGACTCCAAGTCAAATTGAGCTTACCACTTTGATCCTTACTTCTCAAAATTGATTTTGGTATATAGTTTTCAGGATTCAGTCAAGTAATTAAAAAACCCACAATTTGCCCAAGGTTTTAAGTTTTGCCAAACTTGGACTGTAATAAGTTGATCTCGATAGCTAATATTGATTCAATTAGGTTCGTTGTAGTCTATAAGAGATGTCCCATGATCCAATTTCATGAAATTGTGAAAATCAAACAATCCCAATTTTGGGTCAATGGCGTAATTAGAAGAATTAGCAATTAGATTTAGTAATTTTAGAGTTGCAGGAGTAATATTAGGACCTTAAGCACATATTTATACCTCTATATATTTTTGGACGCTTAAATTATATTTTGTAGTATTTTAGACACTTGGACTAAAGAAGAAGGTGATCCTATAGTTGAGCATGAGTGATTGGCAAACTAGTGAGCGGGCTCTATTTTTGTAAATACATTATTAGGCATATAAATAATTCAATTTCATGTGTTAGGATTTCCTTATTAATTTTTTGAAATATTGTGGCTATAAATATATATATATATTATTGATTTTGCTTTATATATATATATATATATTTGAATTTTAAGTTAAGCTCATTTTTTTTAAGAAAAAAATTTGTTTGTGTTTAATTGGATGGTTTTATTAAAAAAGTGGAATTTTTCAAAAGGTAGAATTTTCATTGGGGACAAACTGGTTACTTAAAAAAGAATTGCTTTTATATGTGCATAGTGAGGCTGGAGCCTATTTATCTAGTTATTGACCACAACAAATTAGAAGGGGAAACTTCTCAGACAGGTTAGACAATGGGTGTTTCTACCATTATAGGGTCATAGTCTACACCAGCAAGCATAGACAGTGGTTAGATAGGACAACTATCAAGCTGAGGCTGAGTCCTTGTTATGATCTAGCAAGATGCCCAGGCTATCCTAGATGGGCTGACATGTACCATATTTATCTTTAGCAGTGATGCACGTGTGCTTATTGATCTGGGAGCCACACAATCCTTTGTATTTATGAGTTTGTCGCACCAGTGGTTATGCCACTTATTCTAGTAGGGTGTTACATAGGATTGTATATAATTTGCTGTTTGAATTGGTTGGCTGCGAATTATGCTTCAGTGATTATTTCCACAAGGAAGTCATATCAGATGACTAAGTTTACCAATGGTGGTATTTTTATGGCGAACAAAAGATCCTTCCTCAGGTTTGATTTCTATCATTACTGCAACATGTTTACTTTTTAAGGGCCCTATTATAATTATATGGAATAATTGACCCTATCATAATTATAAAGAATGAAAGATCCTCCTCATATATAACAATAATGGACCATATTTATAATTATTTGGAATTGAAAATTAAACAATAAAATTAGAAGAACATAAATTGAATGATTAAATTGAATTAAAAACAATAGAATCAAGTCTCACACATGTTCAACTAGTAATTTAAACACTCCTACACAAGATGAGAAATTTAACTATTCATAGTTGAGAGAAAACCTAATTTCAAGCTTCAAATTCGTCCCAAAGGCTACTAGATCCCTTTCCTCACAAAATAAACTTATTTATACTTCCCTAAAACCTAAGACCTGGCTAAAACACATATTTACGAAGTGTGATGCTCGTCAAGAAAGGCTGTTGACATGTTGTCTGTCTTTGCACCTATTGTGCACTACTTTTGCGTCTATATGCTCAACCTTGGACCATGATATGTCGATGTGCCTGTCATCGCGCCTATCATTGAGCTTGTTATGTAGCTTTCCAACTAACACCAATTCATCAATTTTTATTGACTTTTCTTTCTTTAAGCCCAAATTACCTAAAAAACAAAATAACACTCATTAATCCAAATTGGATAAATAAAACATACAAAAAATTAAGCATCAAGGTATAGAAAAATAAATAAATCAACCACTATCGTATAACTCTAGACTTAATCTTTGCACGTCTTGGGAATTTAATACAACCTTTTTCAAAAATTAAAACCACTCAAGTATCAAACATTATAGACAGAGATATAATCCAAGACTTCAATAGAATGACAAGTCATAATCAAGTTAACTCAAGATTCCTTAATCTTAAAAGCGACAAACATCATTCAAGAAATTTTTCAAATTAATTTGGTAAACATCTCACTGAATTCTCTCTAATCACTTAAGTGTTTAAAAGGGACACTAATGCACTCAAACTCTCCACTACCTAGTCTACATTCAAAAAAAAAATCCATAGGTCTTTAATAAAGTTGTTATGGGGTTTAGGACCAGGGGATGAAAGAAAATAGAAATAGGACATACAGTGGGCTAAACCTAAGTCCAATGTAGCATCTCAAGTACAGAAATCAAAATGAACCCATCAACTCTTTCAAAATCACTTATTATTTCCTTCGTCCATAAATAAAGCAAAAAATCATTTGTTCATGCACATATATCAACATATGTTTCTCTCCCTTTTTATTAATCATTTTTTTCACTTTTTTTTTTCTTTTTTAATTTCATCACTCTGGTTTTTTTTTTTTTTTTTACATAACCCACAAACCACTTTGTATAATTCACATATACCAACCATTTTATACCTGCACCCCCACACTTAATCAAACACCCTCTCTGCTACAAAAAAAAAATACTCATTTATAAACCTCAAAATGCTTTATTAAACCAAAGATAGGTATATTTGGTCAAAAACATGAAGTCCAAGGCTTATAATGCTAGTTGTTCACACAAAAGAAAAGGCTTATAAAGGCTCAAAGGAGCTTAACATGGTCAACATGTAGGCTAGCTTATTAGGGTAAGTGGCTAAAAAAAATGCCTGCATAAATTAAATGCAATAATATATCAATGTAATCTCAATCAATACATCAAAGAAACTACTAGATTTACAAAATTGAACATGAATATCACTCACAGGGACAATTAAAATATTTAATTAATATTCATCTAAGGCTTAATATCTCACTTAGGTTATAGTTTACTGAAACTAGTTCTCTTTACAGAATTCAGTTGGTTACCATGTCATTTATTTTCATTTTTTCTTAATCTCTATCCATAATATAAACACTTTCCTAAATAAAGTCTTTGAGAAGGATTGAACATTCACCAAAGGCAAAATTTTGGACAATATCTCAAAAGGGTCACAAAAGAAAGCAAACCCACATAGCAAAATAAGTACCAAACAGAAAAAAAATTACCCCAAAGTTACTCCCCCACGCTTATTACACATTGGCCTCAATGTGCAGAAAAGGAATAAAAGAAATAAGCATAAAAGGAATGCCACTTCCCTTAAAAAGAGTTGTGATTCCAATGCACTCACATCATCAAAAATTCGAGTATACTGGTAGCTGATTATGATGATAAAAGAGAATGGAGGTCGGTAGAATGAATAGGTAGAGACCAAAATTTTGAAAAAGTGTTTGAGTAGAAAGGGTTAACTAAGTGGGTCTTTTAAAATTTTAGAATTTTTTTAAACTAAAACAGCCAGCAATACACAAACTTCATAATAGATGCCAAGCAAGACACCTGTTATCAATTTCAATTCTTTTCTTTTTTTAAAAACTGCAAATTTGCTCGCAGATTTAGAGAGGCATAACATGTTCCATACCAAGTGCCTGTTATGCTACAAACCTGGAAAACAAAACCAAAAATAAATAAATTAGCAAAATTGTTCAAAAATTTAAAACGACCTAAAATTTAAAAATTAAATGGACTCTTTTTTACACATTTATATTAAATAATGTCCCCAAATAAAATTACAGATAAAAAATATTTGAAATTCACATGTAAAGTATGAGGGAGAAAATGAGTCGATGTGAGTTGCTTCTCACAAAGCACTGTTGTTTAACATCACTTGCTTGATGTGGCCATAAGAAGCTCAGCTAATAATTTCCCAATCAAAAATGTTGGAAGTGATAATGTCTTCATTGAGAAATATGGTTAAAGTTTCTTCATGAACATTAATTCTCTTGTGTGTAATCTTCAAAAAAGGTATGCTAAGAATAATTGATGTTGGGTTTATGGATGTGTCATCCTCCACGTTGAAGGTGTAAAAATCAGCAGGAAAACCTTCCAATTTATCAACACCAAAACATCTTCCACTACCCCTTCTGGGTAAGCGTTAGACATATCTGCCAATTGCATAATTACACTTGTTTCTTTCAATGGACCCAACTTCAAGGATTTATAAAGAGATTGAGGCATTATATTAAAGGAAGCCTCCTAAATCAAGCATAGCATGCTTAATTTTAGCATTTTTAATCAGACATGGTATTGTAAACGTACCTTGATCATTACATTTTGGAGGTAGCTTCCTTTATAAACCCACCAAGAAATTCTCACCCACAATGATCTTTTCATTCTCTTTCAGCTTTTTCTTTGTGGTTCATAATTCCTTAACGACTTTGTATATCAAGGATCTGCTTCATAACATCAGTCAATGGGATGTTCACCTTAACTTTTCAAAAGGTTTCCAAAAGTTTTTTCTCTTGCTCTTTGTTTTTTCTCATGTTCAATATGCTAGGAAAGGATGTTGCAAAATGTTTATTAGAAGTAATAATTGGATATTTAGAATTTACCTTAGGGTAAGATTGGATTCTAGTCTCTTCCTCCAAATCGTGTTGCTTGCTTGCACTTAAGGTGTCCTTTTTAGGGAATTCAACATATTTCCCTCATCTCAAGGTAATAGCCTTTGTTTCTTCCCTTGGATTATTGGTTAACCTAGAATTTTGAGCTTCAAGTATTTTTGGAATTTTCCATTTAGCTCATATGATTCTCTAAGTTCTAAATGTTCCTTTTTGTTTCCTTTTTGAATTGTTGCATGTTAGTTGCAAGAGCTTTCACAATATCTTCTAAAGGCACACTTAATTTTGGAGGTTATGTTGGTTGTCTTCTTGCTTGATATGCTTGCAAATAATGATTATAGCCAGCATTGTTCCCATAGCACAAGTGTGGATGATCTTTTCATCTCAGGTTGTAAATGTTTGAAAAACGATTATACTAGTGTCGGGGTTGTCCTGGGAAACCACCTATTGCATTGGCTTGCTAGACTAGTTTTTCTTCTTGCAATGTTGGGCTCATACCAGTAAGATGTCATGGTGGAACAAATACCACCAATTGTCGCACCAACTAGGTTAAATCAGAAAATTAACTTTCAAAATTATAAGTACTTTTCTCATTAACCTTTTTTGCTGGATGATTTGTCCTCACTCTAAATTGCTGTGAATTGGCAACCATAGTGAAAGTAGGTAAGAAGTATGGTTCCTTGGAATTGATTTTCATAATGATTTCCATTAAGGCTTGTGTTTGGAATCTAGCCTCCTCTATTCCAATGAATGAATCCAGACAAAAGGGTTTGATAGGAAAATCGTGTTGATCCAATCCAGCATCATCAAAAGACAGAGGATATGCCAGTGACCTAGCATGACAAGCACTCTCTAAAGGCATGGAATGTCTAATTGTTTTCTCAGAATCTCGATAGTAATGTCTCTATTAGATTCTCCGATCGAAATACAAAAGAACTCCATTCAATTCTCAATGAATACAAAGTTTTGTAAATTCTCCCTGGAATTGGAAAAGCATTTCACAATTTAATATGTTATTCTATTATGCCATGGGGATTCATACTAAAACAAATCACATGGAATTCCTTCAAATGCTTACGGGGGTCCTCACTTGCAAGACCATGGAAAGTAGGTAGTAAATGAATTAGCCATGATTTTAATTCAAAAGTAGGTTGTAAATCAAGAAATTAGAAAACTTCTTAATTTATAATTGTTGTTAGATGCTGCCATGTCTTTTGACTCAGAGTCACTAGCATAGATCCAATCAATAACTAAACTAAGACTTGATGAATTTTTAGGAATAGGTAAAGATGAACTTGATATAGTTCTCTAATTAGTCTCTTTTTTTTAATCTTTGTGCAGTTTTCTCTATCTCAAGTTTGTATTGAAATCCTTCTTTGTTATATAACCTAGTCATGTACTGAAAAAACACAGACTCAAAGCTAGATTAGAAATTAGAACATAATAATTCAGCGCACAATCCCCGATAATGGTGTAAAAATTTGATGCGTTGTCGCTTTACACCAAAATTACTTACTAAAATCTACCAAACCTGTAGTATTGGCAAGTCCATGTCGACCCCACAAGACTATATTAATTATCAATCAAAATTCTATCCTATTAATTAAAGATAAACTTGCAAAAATGGGTGTTTTGTTAATTATTAATATTTGATTAAAGAGAACTAAAATTAATTTTAAGAAACAATCAATAGGAAGAAGCCTTGAGTTAGAGTATTTTCTTATTACTAGTTGTAAGTGATTGCAGACACTAAAATTTCAATTCAATCATTCAGTTTTCCATAGATAAATGGCACGCCTAATTTTTTCTATTCTCTCATTAATATTAATTAACCTAGATATGATCATCGATTAACTTCTAATTCTGAAAAATCTAAAATCAATGTGACCCAAATTAATACAGAAAAGCATTAAGGAATAAGAGAGAAACCAAATTTAGACAAGCCCTACAAACATTTTAAAACATTAATTTAACTTATCTTCTTCATAGTCAATTAATAAAAACTTGGCACATAATCATCAAAGTCTAATTGCTACTAAACTGTAGAATTATAATACAATAAAGATCTAATTTAGTAGTTAATCAAATCACGCATTAAAATAATAGGCCCTATTATAATTATATGGAATTGAAAATTAAAAAAAAAATAGAAGAACAAAAATTGAATGCTTAAGTTCGATTAAAAACAATATAATCAATTCTCATACATGTTCAACTAGTAATTGAAATACAACTCTAAAAAGAGAAATTTAACTATTCATAATTAAGAGCAAACCCAAATTAAAGCTTCAAATAAACCAATTTATGCTCTCCTACAACCTAAGACATGACTAAAATGCATGTTTACGAAGTGGCACCGCCTTTGCACCGATATGCTCAACCTTGGACCATGATAAGGCGCCTATCATGGGGCCTGTTATGTACTGCCTCACATTTCAGCTCTCCAACTAACATCTATTCAACCTTTTTTCTTCACTTTTCTCTATTTAAGCCTAAATTACCTAAAATGCAAAATAAAACACATTATTCCAAATTAGATAAATAAAACATACAAAAAAACTAAGTATCAAAGTATAAAAAAATAAACACACTAAATCCTATCAAGTAATTAGAGGAATTAGCAATTAGATTTAGTAGTTTTAGAGTTGTGAGAGTAATATTAGGACCTTAAGCACACACTTATACCTTTATATATTTTTGGGAACCTAAATTATATTTTTGTAATATTTTAGGCACCCTGACTCATGCAAGAGGTTGGCCTATAGCTGAGCATGAGTGATTGGCAAGCCAATAAATGGGCTCTATTTTTATAAATATATTCTTAGGTATATGTATACTTTTATTTCATGAGGTTATTATTTATTTATTTACTTTTTGGAATATTATGGCTATATATAAATATATATATATATATATGCATATATACATATATACAAAATACATTAGACTCTAGTAAATGAACAACCAAATAGACCAGTAAAAAATACATTAGAAAATGATGATCTTATACAACAATATCTAGATGGAACTGTAAAAATATCATTTGATAAACAATCTGCATCCACATCTAGAAGATCCTTTAGTCACACACCTATGATTGAATCTATATACATAATATATATGTATATATACATATATATATATGCATTATGCTTTTGTGCTCATATATATATTTGAATTTTAAGTTGAGATAATTTTGTATTTTTAGAAAATTGTGTTTCTATTTCACTGGCTGGTTTCATTATAGAAGTGGAATTTTTCAAAAGGTAGAATTTTTTGAAATATAGAATATTTTTTTATGGATTTTCCAAATGTGGGGATTTAATGAACATTTAACCAGAGTTTCATATTTAAAATGGTCCACAAGTGGATTTGGAAGAATTTGTTTCAAATTATAGTATTAAAAAGATGAGTATTTGGTTTTTAATAGGGTACCATATCGCACATGTACATGATTTAATATGACTTTCATCCCATTGTCATCTTCATTGCAACATACTTAACGAGAAAGTGATGATGAGATACTGTCAGTCAATCACTACATTTTTAGGACACCGAGGGTCGTGATGAATAACTCCCCTTTCCTTATGCCCTATGATGTCTTATGATGTTAAAGGTCACTTGAAAGCATTGGTATATAGTACTCCATACATACTTTGAGTTTTTACATTTGGGTTGTGTGTTATCATTTTTTCAGCCCAAATGATACAATCAAAAGTCAAGATTTAAGACGTTATTGTAAAGGGATATTATCACCAAAAGTCCCTGAACTATATCGGGTTTTAAGATTTAGTCCTATAACTTTTTTTTTTCTCAGTTTACTCCTCGAAGTGAAGAAAGTGTATCACCGTTGGTCCTTTCTCATGATTCCGTCGAAATACACCGTTAACTTGCACGTGCAAGTCACGTGAAACCACTTTTGAGGGTTGATTAAGTAATTTTCTATCCATTTTAATAGATGCTATTGACTTCCTTCAATTGGTACTACCAGAATCTTAGCTGGATGCAGCAAAACAACCCCAAAAAGAGAAACTCTAACAAAAAAAAATATTCATAAATTCTAAAACTCTAAAATTAATAAATTCCAATTTTAGATATTATTATGATATTTCTGATAGAAATATTTTAAGAGAAATATTCCTTATAGAAATATTTTAATAGAAATATTATTATGATATTCCTGATAGAAATTAATAAGATTATGAATCTGGAATATCACTATCATATATTTTAAGGATGTATTGATCGGTGGTATAAGAGAAACCAACAATAATACCATTGGCAAATAAAATAATGAATATTTACGAAAAAAACAAGAGTATTTCTATCAGGAATATCATAATAATATCTAAAATTGAAATTTATTAATTTTAGAGTTTATGAATATTTATGAATATTTTTTTTTTTAGAGTTTCTCTTTTTGAGGTTGTTTTGCTGCATCCAGCTAAGATTTTGGTGGTACCAATTGAAGGAAGTCAACAGCATCTATTAAAATGGGTAGAAAATTACTTAATCAGCCCTCAAAAGTGGTTTCACGTGACTTGCACGTGCAAGTTAACGGTGTATTTCGACGGAATCATGAGAAAGGACCAACGGTGACACGCTTTCTTCACTTCGAGGAGTAAACTGAGAAAAAAAAAAGTTATAGGACTAAATCGTAAAACCCGATATAGTTTAGGGACTTTTGGTGATAATTTCTCTATTGTAAATTAAATAATGTCGTCATGACCAAAGCTTAACTGTACATATATACATATATATAACAATTTGATATGGTAAGGACTTTATGAGGGACTTCTGAAGAGGAACTCCTATGTTGCTGCTATGTATTAACCTGCATCATCCAAATAATAAAAATCATTTCAATATTTCTTAATTTTGTATGAAATTAAACAAAAATCAATAAAATCTCTGTGAGACCCAACATATTATTATTATTAGTGGCTGTTTCAACTTTTTCAAATTTGATTGAATTTTTTTTTCTTATGTGGTAGTTGACATGGTGTATCAATCTTCATAATTCTCTCATGAAATTCTTACCATAACAAATCCCCATGTGTATATGTATATAATGGCTTATTTGCAGTGGTGGCTCATGTGTATTGACTTCATCGAGTTTTGCCATTGAACTTTCGAATTAGGCATTAATACCCACCTAAAGTTTTGAAAACTTACTTCAATAATAAAAATATAATTATGCCATCATTTTTGCATGTTAAATGTCACGTGCAATACATGTGTCAAGCTTTCCCTCTATTTTGAGGGGTAAAACTGTCACTCCATCCCAATTCTCTCCATTTTACATGAGCTGGGATTTATACCGTCTAAGTTTGTAGGTTTATGGTTTTAATGCATTCTTGCCCACTGAACTTTCATTTTTCTTGCATTTCACCCTTTGACTTTCAAAATTGCACAAAGACCCCTATATTTGAGAATATCAGCACGCACACCACACATCGTCAATTCCGTGAAATAGGTATCGTTAATTGTCATGTGCATGTCCCATGAGGTTGATTTTCAGCTGAGTTTAGGGGTAAAATGATCTTTCCAAGTGACAAACGTTTTATTATACTAGATTGGTCCTCAAATCTCATCAAATTTTAAAAGGTTGTTGTTGTTGATGGTGTGAACTTGCTTGGTTTGTTTGCTTTTCCTCCTTTTTGGTTTCTGCGAAAATTTGAGGAAAATTATTTATTAGGTGAGAGGATTTGGGAGCTAAAGATAGTATTTTGGGCTCGATTTGGTTTTCTTTAGTAATTGGTATCAGTTTGGAATTTGTGCATTTTGTTTTCTTGAATCTGCTTCTTTTTTTGGAATTTATTTTGAATTTGTTGTATTCTTTTGAAATAAAATTGATTTGGTAACACTTGGATTGTATGTAAAGTTAGTACAATTATCTTGTTTGATTAGAAAGATTACACAATCACAAATTTCCAAAAGAAAAAAAAATTATTATACTTCCAGGTAGGTGAGAAAATTGACAAAAAAATATCGTGAACCAGTGCTAGAATCATGAAGTTTAAGGACTTGTACTTTGACACTATTGCTTGGATTGTAATATAATATCTATCACTAAGTTTTAAGATTCCACTTCTATAATATATGTGATTCAAATCACCAATTGTAGCTTGGTATAAGTATGCTTCTTCCTTAACTCTCTTTCTCTCGCTTTTCTTTCCTCTTTTTTGATTTGTATACAGGCTATGTATTTAACCTTGTTAAATGGAAAACCCTAAAATATAGTTTAACTATGTGGAATTTAATATACATTAACAACTCTGTGGTTTTAACGAAATGCATTTACTACAAAGAAGATGGAAACTTTTGAAGTAATTTCAGCTCCCTATTAAATTTCTTTTTTTGGACATTTTTTATGAGCTTTAATATTTCTACCACACCTTATTTATACTATTCTTATAGCTACTACTACAAAGTGATGACTTTTATAGGATAAGATTGACCTACAATGTATTAAGCCCTCCTTGGAAGGATTTTGTTATTTAATTAGTGAAAGATGTAAGTATTACAAATATTTATTAATTTTTTTGTTATTTTTGCTTTGGGCTTCAATTTTTTGTGGGATTATATGCAAATTGGGGTCCAATATAACAACATGTTATGGGGAAAAGTTAACAAAGTTGAAGGCAATTTCTTTCTTTATTCTATCATATATTGTAGCTTTTTCTTTTACAACTTGAAAATACCTCTTCAATGGCTTATAATGTAATAAATTATTATTTTTGTAACATTTGAAGAGTCAAAGTTATAATAACATTATTAGGCTGTTAATTTAAATTGTTTAATAAATTATTTTCTTGGAGTTTTAGCAAAATTAAGGCCAAAATAAATAAAAATGGCTATTTACACAATTTACTACTTAGAAAAACCATTTTACCCTTAAAATTGCAGGAAATCCAGGTCATGTGACAAGCATGTGATAATTAACATGACCTATGTCACATAATCGAAGATTTATTGACTATGTGTTGATATTCTCAAGTACAAGGGGTGTTCGTGCAATTTTTGAAAGTTGAGGGGGTAAATTGTGAGCAAAATGAGAGTCTAGAGGGCAACAATGCATTAAAGCTTGCATGTTTAGTGACTTCTCTTATGGGTCGAGTGAGTGAGAGCGTTAAGGGGATGAAAGGGGTGATTGAGACAAATCCTTACATGGAGGAAGTGGTTTGCGACTGTGGGAGAGCTGCAAGTAAAAGAACTTTAAGGATAGATAAGAACTTTGATGGAAGGTTTTACGTATACGAGAAATTCAACGTATTTGTTATTTTGATAATTTGGCCAGTTGGGACTTTGGGCATTTTGGTGTTTGATTTAGGAGTCATCGTATGAATTGATAGTCAAAATTGCTATGTTTTTTTCATTTTGGTGGGTTTTGTTAAGACAATTAGAAATTATAGGCTAGAATGTTGGACATTTGAGTTGTCGTATTTTGCATTTAATTGTAAAAAATTTGTGCATTTCAGTGTTTGTTCAGTTTTGTAGTCTTAGATTGGAATTTTACTTTGCTTTATATTGGAGTTGTAGAAAGTAACCAATTTATTGTTTTGAATGACGCTTTGCTCTTTATTAAAATTTTACTGACTAATGAATCAATGTTGGATGCTTAAAAATGAATCCATATTGAATGAAATTGAAGAATAACAGTTTTCAATTAGGCCAATAGTAGTGTTTACAATTATTCTTGGTATGTTTTTGCGAAAAAGTTATAAAGATGAATGTGGAAGAAGAAGACTAAAGAAATTGGTTGACAATGGATGTGATTTCTTTGTTTGGTATGATGACCCACATGTGTGTCAAAGAACAAATGACATAGTTTCAGGCTTGTTGAACTGCATTAGATGACTGAAGGCTGACAATACATTGAGTGCCTAGGAAGAAAAAAATTATTGTATGGTTTGATAATGGCATGGTGCTTGGTTTGGAAAATAGAAGACATATAGCATGAATAAAATGTGTTTGTTATGCATAGGAAGCTGGAAGACATTAGTATAAATATTGTTCTATTTATGGAAAGCTATAAGATAGTACAATATGTATTTATTTATTGAATGGAATGGTAAGCTAGAAGACATTGTTACATTGCATTCTTTCTTGTAGTTAGTTGATTGGGTTTTGCTTAATTGTGCCTATTTTTGAATGTTGTTAGTAATCACATGTAGTAGGCATTTGTTGCCAATTAAAATTTTGTAAATTGATTTTGTTATATTACATGTATAGGTAGCTTCATTTGCAGTGGGTACATACATTGTCATTTCCAATACGCATTGTTGTCAGTTAAAAAATCGTAAATTGTTTTGTTATAAGCATATCATGGTGGTTGGAACTACTAGTGTTCAAGTATATATTATAAAATCGAACAATTCAACCATTATGCAACTAAATTGATTACTAGAAACTAGTAATAGGAACTTAAATAATAATTATGCAAATAGATGATTTTTGTTATCATTCATCACCTGTAATAATTATCTATAAATAAAGTACCCAAAAAAAATGTCTATGGTGTACACATTGCTTATGCAGTAAAGTTCTATACACCTACACAAATACATCCCTATATTTCAAATAAAAAATAACATAGTCATTCAAAGTACAATTAAACACAGCGAAAAACCATTATCCATTATCTAAGACATCAAAATAAATGTTTAAGAAGGCTAAATCGGACCATTGTTGCTTCGTTTTGTCTTTCATACCACTTGCTCATGATGCAACTGTTGGATTGTGCCTTGTTGATTTGAAGAATATTACAGTGTGGTGACACTAGCCATTGGTTGCACTGACGAGATCCTTGCATTGGTGCTGGGAAGTTCATTGACATATGCAACCTTCAACACATACAAACATATGGATTAGTATTAACCTTAAATAATGGAAAACTTAATAACTAACTTAGTAAAGTGAAAAAAACAATACTTACTTGAAGTGGGAAACTTCCTCCATACTATTCATATATTTTCCTCTTTAAAGCCATTCCTTGCACATCTGCTACATTTCATTATAAGGTTACATATCCTAAGCTTGGTCTTCCTATTAGGCTGCAATTTATCTGGCTATCTCTTCTTAAATTTTTTTGGTCTTCCTAGTTGCTTTTTGTAATTTTTGGTGGGTGAATAAGGGGTCTTCCAATTGTAGGTCACAACTCTTGACCATTCATTGGATACACAGCTGGTGTGTATGCCTTCAAGTAAAATTCTTTCTTATAAAAATCATACAAAGGCTTCTACTTCTATTCTTCCCATAGCATATATGGCATATATTGCATGGTGACAAAGTTGCCAGTTTTAGCAAGAACATGTCTTGCCATTAAGATCCACCCTATATTTCATACCATCAACAACCTTCAATTTAAACTTTCTGTTTCCATAGCATGTTGTGATGCACTTTCTGGACTTCATCTTGTTTGTCTCTAAAATCTTCACATTTATAGAGCAAACATTCTCATTCCTTTACTTTTCGCATTCCCTTTATAATGCATCCTTTCTGTTAGATATTACCTTACTTCTTCCAGTAGAATCAAGACTGGCTTATCCCTAGCATCCTTGAGTGCTTTCATACATATTGTTAAACAACATGCCAACTTTGGAATAGTTTTAAAATGTGACCCTAACCTATGCTTGGATTTTTCACAACCAACCATTCATAAACTTCATTACACAATTTTTTCAACCTATCCAATTCAATTTTAAACCTTAGACGAAAACCAATAACTTATTTCGATATCAGTTTATATATCATTATGTTATAAGTTAAAAAGTAAATTAAATAAATAAAAGTCAGAATACCTTGGAACCATAGTTACTTTTGTTGAATTCCTAATAACTTGTTTTAATGCAAGACCCTTGAATGATGCTTTGAAAATGTTGTAGAAATGTATAACATAATGTCTAAGATCTAAGTAAGGTACCAATTGTTGTAGTGCTTCAATTAAAATCTTATGTTTATTTGTTATGAATGACAAACCATATGTATTGACATAGTGGAATGCAGGACTCGGCATGGAGCAAAGTATGATAGACCACGGACGACCTGATCTTGGAACAAAAAAGCCCAAAAAAGTGGAGAGAGAGCTCTTCAGAATAGAATCGGAGACAAAGGAGAATCATCCAGCTCAAGGACAGACTCCAAGTGCCACCTGGATTTTCTCTAGGCTAGGAAGGTAGGTCTATTCAAGCCCCCTAAGCTGAGCTGAGTCTCCTGACTTGGAATCGTATAGGTATTTCAAATTCTGAAACTATGACTGTGTTGTGGGGTCTAGTTAAAATTTTAAACCAGGCCTTGTATGATTGCTCAAGCACACATGCCTTTACAATTTTGGAGGGAAGCTTTTCATTTAGTCGTTTTTCTCATTAACAAATTACCATTAGTAACCCTTAACTTTTGTAGCTCATATCAAAAGATTCTTGGAAAAATAGTAGACTATTCACTATTTAGAGTAATTGGATGTGCTTTTTATCCCTACTTAAGGCTACATAACTTTCAAAAATTTCAACTTCATACCACAAACTCTGTGTTCATTGGATACAATACTAAACACAAGGGCTATAAGTGCTTGGATATCACAGACAGAGTGTATATAGCAAAGAAAGTAGAATTTAATGAGAGTAGTTTTCCTTTTACTTGTGGTTTCTCGTTAACAAAGCAGATTGATGGGAAAACTACAAGTTGTAATTGGTTCACATCACCATTGTATGTTGTTCAAGAACAGTTATCTACTACAAGTAGCAACAACAATATTAGTTCTACATCTGTACCTATATTTTCATCAACACAAATTCAAGATAAAAGTTTATCTCGTACATCAAAAGTCATTATTGTAGCAAACATAACTACGCTACAAATCATAATCTAGCTAACTGACAAGAAAATCAGGTGATATCTTCAGTTCATAAGCGTAAAGTTAGTTCAGCAACATACATTTCTTCCAAAAATTCAGTTCCTGTAATTTAGTTGTTCATTGATCTTCACGTATGTACAAACAGTCATCCTATACAACTAAATCTAAAAGTGGTATATGCAAAGCCAAAGTCGTTTTTTAACAGGATCAATATGCTCAAACCAATGATACTTCATATCATAACCCGATTCACGAAACAACTATGCTAGTTTCATAAAATACACTAGAAGCTCCAATCAAGTATTCTTTCAGATGATATCACTAAAAGCTCATCATCAATTCAAATACTAACTAGTTCAGAATCTCTATCAATTGGTTATACTCGGTAATTAGTTCCTTATTCATCCAATCTAAAATGCTGTAGGCAATAAATGGGTGTTGATGGCTTTATTCAGAATTATAGAGTCAAATTTAATGTTGATGGTCTTATTTAGAATTATAGAGCTAGATTGGTTGCAAAAGCTTTCATCAAAAGCTTGGCTTTGAAACTTTCATCCAAGTTGTGAAATCTACAACTATTTGAGTTATTTTGACCTTAGCTTTGGCCTATAATTGCCCAGTTAAAA
The DNA here is from genome assembly GCA_003254975.1 of Ochetophila trinervis. Classification (NCBI taxonomy): domain Eukaryota; kingdom Viridiplantae; phylum Streptophyta; class Magnoliopsida; order Rosales; family Rhamnaceae; genus Ochetophila; species Ochetophila trinervis. Next base: position 110,878 of record QANX01004493.1, on the reverse strand, counting down.
AAATACATTTTAATAATACATTCTTGAATGGAGCTGTGCAAGAAGCTGTTTTTATGACGTAACCTGAAGGCTATGTTAATTGATATTACACATGTTTGCAAGCTAAATAAACCCTTATATTGTTAAAAACATGCTTCTAGAGTTTGCTTAGACAAGTTGAAAACTCCTTTTTGCATTGGGGTTTTGTTAATTCATAGCAGATTAATTTCTTTTCACACTAAAGAATATAGAGGTTCACATTACGCTATTAATATATGTTGATGATATCATAATCACTAGCTATAATATGGAATATATTATTGAGAAAATTAGCCTCTTTTTGGGAATAGAAGTAAAAAGAACTCTCAAGGCATGTTTATTATTTATTTATTTATTTATTTTTATCTTAGTTTAAGTACATTAAGGATCTATTGTATAAAACAAAAATGGATACTACAAGAAGTTTTTAAACTCCAATGAATTTTGGAAAGTTGGTGTCTTGTTATGAAAGAAATATCTTTAACCAACCTAAAATGTATCAAAGTACGGTTGGTTCTTTACAATACCTGAGATAACATTCTTAGTTAACAAACTTTGTCAGTTTGTCCACTCACCAAGATCAATTAATTGGGATGTGTTATATTTAATTCACAAGCTTTTATTCCTGTTAAGTGGAACAGTGTTGTTATGTGCTTTGGTGGGTTATATATGTTTTGCAGGCCTGTGGTTGCTTGAGATGGCCCATTCTTTTCTCGTCTTCATTATTTGATCTGGCTCGATTGATTCTCACCTACTTTCCAGAATGCTGGCACGTGATAGAGGCGTGACTTGTTTCCTCTCTTATATATTTGTTATGTTATCTAGGGTTTGGCATTGGGTGTATTTTCGTGTGAGAGGCTGTGTGACTATGTGTTTTCTCTCTTCTTCCCCATTTTTTATGCGTCTAGGTTTAGAGTTTGTCTGAGTGATTCACAGAGAAAGCTTTCTAGTTTTTCTTCTGTGTTTGTGAGAGAGTGTGTTAGATAGTATGAGAATATGTTTCTAAGCTTTATACTTTCTCAGTAATATAGCAACTGCTTCCCACTGGAGCCGAGGATGTAGGCAATTGTCGAATTTCATAAATCTTTGTGCTTGTGATTTTACTATTTTGATATATTTCTTAATATCAAAAATCGTAATAAATGGTATCAGAGCCTTCTTCGAGTACAAATGGTTTTATACTATTTTGTTAATTTTTTTTTCAATTCTTCTTTAGACTGCACTTCAAAGTAGCAGATCTAAGAAAGTTTGCTTTTCCATGGATTTACTGATAGTAAGTTGGTTAACTGCTTAGATGATCAAAGATCATGTAGCGAGTACTGTGTGTTTCTTGATCAAAACTTTGTTAGTTTGATCTCATTGCTCTAGTTCAATCAAGTACAAAAGCGAAATTCCGAGCTTTAGCAAATATTCCAGCTTATTTAACCTACCTAACTGAATTGGTTAAAAAGTTGCCTTTACTTCCTCACAAGCTGATTATGTGTCTTATAATCTAGGAGTAAGAGCTCTAGCTTACAACGTAGTTTATCATGCTATAATAAAACACATTGAGATTGATTTTCATTATGTTCATGAAAAAGTTTTTAAAGGGTTATTAGAAATTAGATATGTGCCACCATGTGAACATACCACAAATATTTTTACCAAACCTTTGGGCACTACAAGATTCCTCTTTCTCATATCAAAGATTAATGTTACTCAGACATCAAAAGCTTAAGCAAATGGAATTTCTTGACCTCTCTATTTGAGGGAGGGTGTTGAAGTTGAGAAGGTACTTGATTCACGAAGTCAAAAATAAAAATAAAAAATTATGCAATTTGTTCAGCATGAGGGAATATCTTTTTATTCCAAAGAAAAATGTTCAATGAAGTAGATACCTTTTGTTTGAGGGATGGTGTTAGAGAGTTGATAGTCTTTATATTGCCACAACTAATTTTTGCTAGTTCATATTAATGAATTGTATTAGTTTGCCAAACTCATCTTGTGTTTGTCAGCTGAGGTAGTTGGTCTGTTTGCATTTTTTGTGAAGTCAGTTTAACAGGTTAAGCAAGTTTGTTAAAAGCTCTAAGCGTGTTTCATAATTTTGTGACTTGGAGAAATTGCATACTCATTTTATCTTCCTTGCTCAAAATTTTCTTGCACTTTCTCGCATTTTTCTTTTCTTCTAGGTTAACGAGTCTGTCAAAATCTTATCAAGTAGCTTATAATGTAATGTTATCTAAAGTAGTAGGAATAGAACCAAATTATGTATCCATTTAATCTAAGGAAAGTTGTTTGTCAAAAAAAATAATAATAAGGCTTTTCTTTTATAAACCCTGTTTGGTTTAAACTAAAGTTTCAATGGAAAATAATTTACCTAATTAATCTGTTTCTCAAGAATTAATTTGTGATCTTGATTTATATCACTAATGGACTACTTGTCTTGCTGATCAATTTCTTTATGATGTTAACTATATTTAAATTAATTGAATATGAGTTAAACCTTTAATCTACTTGATACTCTCTTCCAAAATTTTTAATCACATCATATTAGTGGCCGTTCAGTATGTGATTGGCCACCTAACATGGTTATCAATTTGAAGCCAAAAGTTCATGAAAAGAATGTCTATTTGATCGAATCCTATTGGTTATCCTATTTATGTATTGGTATAGCCTTCTTACTTACAAATTACAATATGCATAAACGAGATGGGTCTCCACTGTATTATTCATTCATCTAATCCAAAAACTATCCCCCAATGTTGCAAACATTTTAATTTTATTATAGTGAGTAATAGTTTTTTCCTTCTCGAATCATATAATTTGTGATTTGACTTGAAGATTTTACATAGAGTACTATATATATAAACTTCAGCTAAAAAAAAAAAAAAGTATTATATGTGTTGTTGCCTGATTTTCGTCACCTTGGTGCCACATGGTACTTTCCTGACTGGATCCCAGATTCCGTCCCTGACCCCTGCGATATAAGACAATGGCGTCAGACTGGGGGCCGATGGTGTCACCAGCGTTCCCACTCCGTTGCCTAAGTTAGTTATGAGACAATTCCCAAAAATCTCCATCAGGTTTCCCTCACGTATCCCACTGCGCAGCCTACCTACAGTTCTGCGCCGAGGGGCCCACCTGAAACCTGTCAAAGGTGATGAGGGTGACTAGTCTAGGGTTGTTAGGGAGTGTTTAGGGTTCAAATCTCCCGGAAACTGTCCCCTTCCCACTCACCTAACCTTACCTTAAGTACCTCGTTTCAATGGCTCGGATGCTAGGATTATGAACCCTTATAAGCTGGGATTGTGACACCTGAACTTGGAGAATAAGGTAAGTATTTAAGCGAAAAACGGAAGGTCAACGGGGCTTTACTTACTCCATCGTTTAGAACCATGCCAAGCCTGAGCTTATTCTCGGCCCTGCCTGACGGGTCGGGCTTTGCCTGTCCTTGACTGATGGACCTTGTCCACAGTGGTGTTTGTGGGAGTTAGAAAGGCTTGGGAGGTTCTTTGACCCATATCCCAAAAATCTCGATAACATTAGCCCCTAAGACCAGCATGAATTTCAATCGGGGTGGTCTTCAGCTCTGTGGGGCAGGAAACCTGCCCGGGCCTTCTCAACCTATTTGAAACATCGATTCCTTCCTTTGCCCTGCCTGGGCGCAGACATGAAACTTCGAAGGCCCACTCTTTTCTTTTTTACAAAAAAGGTCTGCTATCATTAACTGCCTGATCCATCATGTCTGTCCATTTAGATCCGACGGTTGGGGCACATTGGTATGGTGTTAGGTGCTTTTTGCGTTTCCCATAACCGTCAGCATGGGAGATAGAAAGTGGACGTGACCTTCGCCGCCTCACCTCCCTCTACACTGGAACGTGGGTAGGCACTCTCTCCTCACTTCCCCAAAATTAAAATTTTCTCTCGTTTTGGCCTTTTCAGACAGAGTTTTTGAGTCCGTGTTCACTAGTTCTCACGTTTTTCTGGGATTCTCTGAATCATCTTCCGTCGATCTTCGTCTTCCTCTGCTTCACCTTTTGGTCTGGTGCTTCTCAGGTAAGGGTTTGTGCTTGCCTATCTTCCTTCTTCGTTCTATTATTATTATTATTATTATTATTATTATTTTACAAACTCTGTTCTGAGCTTTCTCTTTTGTTTTCATGACTTAGCTTTGTCGGAGACCTGCCGTGCCGAAGGCTTCTGCTACACAGAGACTCTTTCTTTGAACTCAAAGGTAAGCCTCTTTCCTCCCTTGATGGATGATTGTGAGCTGCGTATCATGTATATTTGCTTTTTTTTTTGCGACTTGTTTTCCACTGTACTCGTTATTACTAGTTCCTCCCTAGGTTGTTCCTTTCTCCCCTGGAGCTTGAAGCTGTCTGGTCTTTTCTCACTCTTTCCTCGTAAGCCCCAAAGTTTCAGGTCTCTTTGCCTCAATCTTGTATAATCTGATGATTAGGTGTCTGCATTGCTCATAGTATAGGAGTTTTCCTGCCTGCGTGTCTGCATCGTTCATAGTATAGAAGCTTTCCTGCTTGGCTGACAATCCTCCTTGTTATTTTTAGATGTCGGACACGTATACTAGTAGCAGCAGTGAACCGCTGCTACAATTCCCCGTTGTTCCTATCAGTTTTCAATCTTCCCACAGCCCCCAACCTAGGCCCATTCATGAGCTTAAGCCTCTGCCCATTGTAAGAAGAAAATCCAGGTGATTTGCCGGCGTGTTCTCCCCCACAAGCTCTGACTCTGGGTTCGTGGAGATTTCTGGCTAAGAGGAGACCGAGCCAGATTGGCCGAGCCCCCAGTGACTATTGATATGACATGTCCCTCAGGGTATCCCTGCTGCTAGGGCCACCAGGGCCACTAGGGCTGCAAGTGACCAAGCCAGTTCTAGAGGCACCTCTAGGGATAGTGACTTCGCCAGGTCTGACCTAACTAGAACAGGCCTGGCCATTTTGCTGGAGAGGTTCCCTCTGCCTGAGGGCGTGACTACCAGGTTCCCCAACGCAGGGGCATCTGCCAACTCCCCTCCTCCTAGAGAGGTAGCCTTAATTGGTTGGTTCTTTTATTGTGGGCTCAGACTACCTCTAGCCTCCTTTGTTCGGAGGCTCCTTACTGAAATTAACCTAGCCCCCCTCCAATTTGGACCCAATATCTGGAGGTCTGTGTTCTGCTCTTTCGTGCTATGGAGGAACATTTTCAATCGGACCTTACCCCCTCGGAGATCCAAGCCCTCTTAGAGATTAGACTGGTTCCCAGGCAGGCGGCTCTATACTATGTCTATCCTCGTAAAAGGAAATTCATCCAAATTCCTGCCTGAAATTACTTGATGGCAAAAGTATTGGTTCTTTATTGGCTGTTGCTGGGAGGCTTGATCCTAGGAAACCAGTTATGAGGTATCTGTACCTCAGTTCTTTGGGGCTGAGGTCACAGATGGAGTTCATCCCCCCTTCCTCTTGGTCAATCCAGCAATACCATGGTGGACTCCATCCTGGGTTTGAGTCTCACCGAGAGGACTACAAATCTATTTTGTCTGAGGAGAGATTATCCCTGGGTATGAATTAGGGGCAATCTTCATGTTTACATACTTTTATCGTGTGACATTTCTAACTATCGTTTCCTGGCTTTTTGCAGCCATGAATGGTCAGGCATGGAGAAGCAGTTCCCGAAGAGACCTGCCTAGGCGCCTACCCGTGGAGCTGATCGACCTCAGTGAGGTTTTGAAGTCAGCAAAGGTGACGCACAGTTCCACCCCTCGCAACTCTGCGTCTGTCCCGAAGCCAGCCTCTCTGAAAGGGAAAAAACCTGCCTCCGGATCACAATCTCGATCTGGGGAAGAGCTTTCCTCCAAAAGGAAATGGGTCCTCCGAACCTCGAAGGGCAGGGAACCTGCAGTGAGAACGGCTGAGGAGGAAATGGTGCGCCTCCCTTCTCATCTTGTTAGCATTGTGAGACCGGCTGAGGAGGAAATGGTGCGCCTCCCTTCTCATATGGTTAGCACGTTGGCTATTCTTATTTGGGAAATCCCTTCCCAGGAGGACAACCGATGTAGCAACACCCCCATTTCCTCTCTGGCTAAGGAGGCATCGCGTCAGCTGGCTTCTGTGGGTTCTTGCCCAAGTATCTCCTCTTTTTCCTCTATCCTATATTATGTTGAGCCTTGATAAGTTTTTTTCCCTGCAGGCCCTCTTCTCAGTTTCCAAGGTCCATGAGTTTGTGGAGATTGAGCTCCAGGCAGCTGACATGTCATTGTCTCGTCTGAGGGATGTGGAAGGGGAAATGTAGGGGGCTAGACAGCGCACGGCTAAGCTTGAGTTCGTGCTGTCTAGGAAGGAGATGGAGCTCTAGAGGAAAAATGAGGAGCTGAAGCACATGATCCGTGCTCACCAGGAGCTTGAAACCCACTTTAGAAAATCCATGGAAGAGGTTAAGCTCGAACAAGATAAGGTTGCTACTATCTCCTCCACTTACCAGACCCTGGTGACGCAGGTTGATGGTCAATTTGAAGCAGGGATGGACGCCGCAATTAAAGAGGCCCAGGTTTGCTTCCCTAGCATGGACCTTTTTGTGTTGGAGAGGTCCCTGGGGCTTGTGCCTGTCTCATCTCAAGACGTCCCTGCTTTATTTAATTCCCTACATGGGTCCCAGTCACTTGGCCAAGCAGTTCCTCCTTCTGGCAAGCTAGCATTCGAGGGCCTTGAGGTGCCTGTCTCTGGTCATGACCCCCGCCCTTCCAGCTCTCCGACTCTAGCACCGACCGAGGAGGTTGACTCTGGCACCCTTGTTTCAACACCCGGCGCTCCCTTTTCTTAGGCTGTGACCGAATTGCTTTTTTTCAATTGCACTTTTCTGGCCTGTTCTTTCAGGACAGGGGAGAGTTTTTTGTTTATTGACTTCTCCAGCTACCGGCTGGGGTTCGAGTCAGGCTTACTGAGAAAATAAGAAGAAGCTCAGGTTCATTCGAAACCAGGGCCTGACTTCAGCTACCGGCTGAATTTCAAGTCGGAACGAGAAACTCAGGTTCATTCGGAACCTGGGCCTGACTCCAGCTACCGGTCGAATTTCAAGTTAGTCCCGTTGAGCAGATGACAAGAAACTCTTAGGGTTTTGATCGGCGAGGCGTTTCGTTCCTGAATGAGCATTTGCTTTATTGAAAAATAAATGTGTTTTACAAATGTCTAACGTTGCTACATTGGTAGTAAATCTTTAAATGCTCCGCATTCCACGGGTGAGACAACTTCTTTCCATCTAATCCTTCTAGCTTGTACGTGCTTGGGCATAATACTTCAGTTACTTTATATGGTCCTTCCCAGGTAGGTCCAAAGGTTCCTGACCCATGCTCCTTAGTATTGGGCATTATCTTTCTTTAGACCAGGTCTCCCTGCCTGAAACCTCTCAGCTTTACCCTGGAATTGCAGTACCTTGCTGACCTCTATTTGTAGGCCACCGCTCTAATCTGTGCCATATCCCTATTTTCTTCAATCAAATCAAGGTGTAAACGCATTTGCTCATCGTTCTTGTCGAGGTTGAAGTGCCTGACTCTAGGGCTTGGCTCTCCGATTCCCATCGGTATTACTGCTTCAGCCCCGAATGCTAGAGAGAAAGGGGTCTCACCAGTTTCGATCCTAGGTGTGGTCCGATATGCCCATAAAACTTTTGGGAGTTCATCCACCCAGGTCCCTTTGTGCACGTCCAGCTTAGCTTTCAGGTTGTTCTTGATTACCTTGTTGACCGCTTCAACTTGTCCATTCACTTGCGGATGGAATGGGGCTGAGAAAGCTATCCTGATTCTCAAATTTGAGCACATATTTTTGTAATTCCAGTTATCAAACTGCCTGCCATTGTCCGTTACAATGGTGTGTGGTATGCCAAACCTACACATAATAGATCTCCATATGAAATTTGAGGTCTTAGCCTCAGTTATCGTGGACAACGGCTCAGCCTCCACCCACTTGGTGAAGTAATCAATCGCGACTATAGCATACTTTGCCTGACCTCTGCCCATTGGCAAAGTGCCAATAAGGTCGACTCCCTACTGGGCAAAGGACCAAGGACTGATGATCGAGGTGAGCTGCTCAGGTGACTTCCTTGGCACGCTGGCAAACCTCTGGCAGGAATCACATTTCCGTGCATGAACTTGTGCATCCTTCTTCATTGTGGGCCAATAATATCCCTGTCGGATTATTTTGTGAGTCAGTGATTGTCCTCCGGAATGATTGCCACAAATCCCCTCATGTACCTCTCTCAAGACATAGTCAGCTTCGGTTGCACCCAGACATTTCAAGTAAAGGAGGGAAAACCCTCTCTTATACAACACCCCATCTATCAAGGTATAATATGGGACTTTGTACTTTAAACGTCGAGCCTCTAGCTTATCTTCAGGTAGGATTCCTTCTGTCAGGTATTTGACTATTGGATCCATCCATCCGGGCTCGTCACCTACCTAGTTTACTTCATGTTCTTCCTTCTTGTAACTTGGTTCCGTGAGTACTTCAAAAGGCACACTTCTTGTAAGCTTTGAGTTTGACGCAGAGGCAAGCTTAGCAAGCGAATCTGCATCTGAATTCTCTTCTCTTGGTACCTGAGTGATTTGACATTCTTCAAATTTTTCAAGTAGGTTTCTTACCTTGGCCAGGTATGATATCATGCTGCCTTCCCTTGCCCGCCACTCCGAATTTACCTGCCTGACGACCAACTGTGAATCACTGTAGACTCGCAGTCTTCTAGCTCTCATGGATCCTGCCATTCTCAAGCCTGCAATCAAAGCTTCATATTCAGATTCATTGTTTGTTGCCTTAAACTCGAGGTGAATGGCTTACTCGAGTTTAACAAAGTCAGGCCCTGGCGTTGTGAGTATGAATCCAGCTCCACTGCCGTGCTCGCTAGATAAGCCATCCACATGCAAGGTTCAGAATGTGGTTAGATCTTCATGTTCCATTTCTTCCTTTGCATCTAGGGATTGGTCCTCCACTCCTTCCAGCGCGGTGAATTCAGCGATGAAGTCGGCGACTGCCTAAGCCTTGGTGAATGGCTTACTCGAGTTTAACAAAGTCAGGCCCTGGCGTCGTGAGTATGAATCCAGCTCCACTGCCGTGCTCTCTAGATAAGCCATCCACATGCAAGGTCCAGAATGTGGTTAGGTCTTCATGTTCCATTTCTTCCTTTGCATCTAGGGATTGGTCCTCCACTCCTTCTAGCGCGGTGAATTCAGCGATGAAGTCGGCGACTGCCTAAGCCTTCACTGCTATCCTTGGGACATAATAGATCTACTGACCCAGCTCTATGGACCACTTGATTAACCTTCCTAAGGTTTCTGGCTTCTGAAGTACCTGCCTCAACGGGTAACTAGTTGGGACAGTGATGGCGTGGGCCTGGAAATAAGGTCTGAGCTTCCGGGATGAAACCACCAAAGCTAGGGCAAGTTTTTCTATTGTCGGATACCTTGTCTCGGCTGACACCATAACTTTGTTGACATAATAAACTGGGCACTGAATCGATGCTTCCTCACGGATGAGGGCAGAGCTGATTGCTGTCTCTGAAACGACCAGGTACAAGAAAAGTGTCTCTCCGAGCACTGGCTTGGACAGCAATGGTGCTGAGCCTAGGTATTGCTTGAGCTGAGCAAACGCCTCCTCACATTCTTCTGTCCACGCGAAACTCTTGGGTCCCTTGAGTGTCTTGAAAAATGGCAGGCATTTGTCAGTCGCTTTGGACGCAAATTGATTCAGGGCCGTTATCCTCCCAGTCAATCTCTGGACATCTTTGATTTTGGCGAGGGAATTCATTTCCAAAATAGCTCTGATCTTATCGGGGTTAGCTTTAATTCCCCTTTCGTTTACCATGAACCCCAGGAACTTCCCAGATGATACTCCAAAGACACATTTTGCTGGGTTTAACATCATCTTATGCTTCCTGAGGATGGAGAACATCTGGTCCGAGGATGGAGAACATCTGGTCCATGTCAGTCAGGTGCTTTGAGGCTTTAACACTCTTAACCAACATGTCGTCCACATAAACTTCCATGGTTTTTCCTATCTGCTGAGCAAACATTTTGTTAACTAGCCTCTGGTAGGTGGCCCCTGCGTTCTTATGCCCAAATGGCATCACTTTGTAACAGTAAAACCCTGTCTGTTATGGACGAGGTTTTTTCCTGGTCCTGTGGATGCATCTTGATCTAATTGTACATTGAAAACGCGTCACAGAAGCTATATAATTCATTACCTGCCGTAGAGTCCACCAGCTGATCTATCTGAGGCAATGGGAAGTTGTCTTTCGGACATGCCTTGTTGAGGTTTGTGAAATCCACGCAGACCTTCCACTTGCCATTGCTCTTTTTGACAAGAACCGCATTATCTAACCAATCCAGATAGAGCACCTCCTTTATGAGCCCAGCATCTAGTAATTTCTCCACCTCTGCCCTGATTGCTTCGTAATGCTCAGGGCTGAAAAGATGGCCATTGATTCTGCTGGAATGTCTCGGTTACGTTATGAGGTTGTGTAACACTTCCTCGATTCATGTTGATCTCCTCGAACGCATCCTGTTCCTTTTCCAGGTGTAGGAAACTTCATTAACAAGTGATAAGTTGAGGTTGCTACCTTTAATGCGTTCAAGGTGGGTCTTCCAATGATGGCATTGTACGTCGAAGGGGTCTTCATGACCAAGAAGTTGGTCATCACTGTGGATCGGTCAGGGGCATTTCCATCGTGACAGGGAGTTCAATAGACCCTTCTGGAAACACCGACTCACTCGTGAAACCCGAGAAAGGGGTCCTGGCTGGTTTGTGGGCCTCTCTCTTCAGCCCCATTGCTTTATAGGTTGGGGCATACAATATATCCACCGAATTTTCTGTGTCTATCAATATACGAAATATCATGTGGTTGGCCACCTGCGCTGCTACCACTATTGCATCATCGTGGGGGTGGTGAATATTCAAGGCTTCTCTGTCATCAAAAGTTAGTAGAAAAGGATCTCTCTGTGGCGCTTTGGGTTGCCTGTTCGTCAGATTCACTTCAAACTGCTCCTGCGTGACTCGAGCATCTCTAGCATATGCTTTCCTAGCCCTGTTGGAGTTCCCCCCCATGTACGGTCCTCCAGAAATGGTCTGCACACTTCCATTAATTTCTCTGGGTCGGAGTGGTATTATAGACGTATCATCATCCTTGATTGGCTCCTGCCTGGCTGGTGGCTTCTGCCACAAATTGTTGCAGGTGTCCCCTCTGGATAAGGGCTTTTATTTCTTCCTTCAATTCCTGACATCCATCAGTGTTATGACCGTAATCTTTGTGGTATCTGCAATACCTCTTTCTGTTCCGATACCCAAGTGGTGTCTTGATGGGGAAGGGCTTTTTCAGCATGTTGCTTCCTTCAATCTTCATCAGTACCTCCTCACGCATCATGTTGAGTGGTGTGAACCTGCCTGGTATGTCCTTGAGGAATCGAAGTCCCTGATTTCTTTCATCACTGCTTCTTTTGTTGTTTACCGCTCCATTCTTTTGACTCCTTCGTGAATCATTTCGACCCTCGTGCTCATGCATAGACCTCATCCATGACTCAATGATCTCTTTTGGTGAAATATACTTGTGTGCCTCCACCAGCATCTCAGAGAAAGTCCAAGGAGAGTTCCTTGCTATTGAACGAATGAGATCTTCATCTCTCAGGCCATCCTGCATGGCTTGCAGGGCCCGATCATCGTTTTCTCCTTCGACTTGCATCATGGATTCTGTAAATCTTTGAATGAATGACTTCAGAGACTCTCATTCCCTTTGAACGATCGAAGAGAGGTGAGTAGGGGGCTTCTTTACTGGTCGGGTTCCCCAAGAACTGAGCAGCGAAGGCTTCCTCCAGCTGCCTGAAAGAGCAAATAGTTCCTGGCTTTAAATTGGTAAACCATGTTCTAGCCATTCCTCCAAGGGTCAACGGGAATGCCCTGCACATGATTGCGTCCTCGGCTCCTTCAAATTCTATCCATACCTTGTAAGCCCCCAGGTGTTTTTTAGGGTCGGTTTGGCCCTGATAATGTTTCACCTGAGGAATTTTGAAATTAGGCGGGAGAGCTGCCTGCCTTATCCCTAAGGTGAAAGGTGAGATGGACTGGGACCCTGCCTGTACATAGGGGTCTCTTAGATCAACGTGCCTCCGCGCCTCCACTTCTACCACGTCCCTTCTGATTTCCTCTTCGAGTAGCTCCCGTTCCTCTGCCCTAATGCGAGCCCTTTTCTCGTCTGGGTTCCACTAAGTGTGTCGTTCAGGTCCCATTTCTCTTCAGACTCTGGCTCTCTCATTCTCAGCTCGTGTTCTTTTCCTAGCATCCAGGGATGCTCTCAGATTGCTCAAATCCAGACCTTCATGGGCTGAGGAGAAAGTGTCACTGACTGCTCTGTGCCTGGAACTTCCCTGCCTATCCAGCGGATGATATGGAGAGGCTCTGACATCCCTCCAAACCTTTCCATCAAGCTGCCTGGAAAGCTCGTGCCTCCAATCGTTCCTTCCATGACCTCTGACGTCGTTTTTTTGTCGCTCCTCCTTCTCTTTGTTGTGCATGGGGACGTGGGAAATCCACAGGCGCCTGGCTCCTGCGTGTCGAAGAAAGTTGGGACTGGTGGTTGTTTTGATTCTAAGCCATTTGCTCTATTAACTGCTCCAGGCGGTTCTCAATGTCAGATATGCGAGTTCTCTCATATCGTAGGGCTACCTTCCTGTCACTACGTCTCCGCGAGGATAGCTGCGATAACAAAGCTGTCAGCTCCCTGGGAACAGTGGCTTCCCGATGGGGGATAGTACTTGTCCTCATGGGCTGTTCGTCCCTGACTTGCATGTATGATGGCTCGGCGCCACTATTTTCTAGTCCTGCTTTCGGCTAATCCTCCATGTCACACTCTTTAACCTAGCCGCAATAATGGTTTTGCAGCCAAACTTATTCTCTTAGGGTCACGATTCTTCCCGATGATCCTTTTACTGGTGATTATGGTCGTACGTGATTTCCAAACCTTTACACAACTTTAATATTTCTAACGTTCCCCCAGACAGTGCCAATGTTGTTGCCTGATTTTCGTCACCTTGGTGCCACACGGTACTTTTCTGACTGGATCTCAGATTCCGTCCCTGACCCCTACAATATAAGACAATGGCGTCAGACTGGGAGCCGGCGGTGTCACCAGTGTTCCCACTCCGATGCCTAAGTCAGTTATGAGACAATTCTCAGAAACCTCCTTTAGGTTTCCCTCGGGTATCCCATTGCACAGCCTACCTAGAGTTCTGCGCCGAGGAGCCCTCCTGAAACTTGTCAAAGGTGATGATGGCGACTGGTCTAGGGTTGTTAGGGAGTGTTTTGGGTTTAAATCTTCAGAAAACCGTCATCTTCCCACTCACCTAACCTTACCTTAAGTACCTCGTTTCAATGGCTCAGATGCTAGGGTTATGAATCCTCATAAGTTGGGATTGTGACACTTGGACTCGGAGAATAAGGTAAGTATTTAAGCCAAGAACTGAAGGTCAACGGGGCTTTACTTACTCCATCGTTCAGGACCATGCCGCACCTGGGCTTCTTTTCGGCCTTGCTTGACGGGCCAGGCTTTGCCTGTCCGTGACTGATGAGCATTATCCACAGTGGTCTTTGTAGGAGTTAGAAGGGCCTGGAATGTTCTCTGACCCATATCCCAAAAATTTCCATAACATATATGATAATAAAACAATTCTTTGTGTACATGGTCAAATAAATTTGGAGCTTTCCAAAATTAAAGCTGGTAGGTCGTTTACAATGAAAACTCATTAATTAATTAAATATTATCAAATGAGATGGGCTCATACCTACGTTAGAAAGATTGTAGTTTCGAAACACCAGAGTGGAAAATTAAATAAAATTCTTATATTTTTCTCTTCTTAAAATTAATAAAAATAAAATTAGGTCAAAATATTTGACATTTAAATAAAACATTCCATGGACATGTAAAACAATAAACACTAAACGCAAAAGTAATACATAATTAAGGACCAAAATCCAGTAGTAATAGAGGTTGATGCTATGTCTAAGCTTGCAGGCTTTAGAATTAAATATATATATATGTTTTTTGGTAAATAGGCTTTAGAATTAAATATTTCATACTTTAGGTTTAAGTCATCCTACCATGTTTTTTTCTCTTAGGTCAATAAGTCATCCTACATGTTGTGCACGGCCTAAGTCACTTTTATTCATTTTTTTATTAGTTCAGGTCAACAATTAGACTTCTGCTAATCCATGTTTGCATCGATAACGACAAAGGTAGTTCTTACTTGTAGCACTTCAAGTTCAAACCTTAAAATAAAATAAAATAAAAGGTATCTTTTTTTATTATTATTATTAAATTAGACTTTCATTAACGATAAAAAAAAAATACACTTTCATTATGACTCTGATGTCACCCATCAGTTCATATGCAATCCAATATGTGTATCTATGTGATTATACATTTAATAATTACTATATCTACAAGAATATATATACACACTTTTCAATCCATATATTTTCATATTGCATTGTTAAACGTTTGTGTACCTAGAAATTGTTTTATTAATTTGAATTAAATAGAAAAGGATTGAAAATTGATGCAGCATGTATAGCCTTGAAATATATTATGTAATAATATCTTATGCATGAATGGTAGAGATAAAAATATTTGGGTGGACTTTGGTTGGTTTGATAACATGGTTAGTTTTTAGTTTATATTTTTATTTTTATATTATCTAATTGTGTGTAATTTGTTTATGTCAAATATTAACTAATAGTAGTTATAATTTGTTAGATACTTTAAACAACTATAAAGTAAAAAAAAAAAAAAAAAACAAAAAAAAAAAAACAAATAAACCAATACAATTTGAAGTCGTGCTCAAATTTATAGTTAACTTAGATGTTTACCAAACTCTAACTACCATTAATTTATAAGTCCTCTCCTCTGGAGAACTGGTCCCTTTGACCTCGGGAGAAGAAGTTCTCAACTGGTAGTATGTTGCCATTCAGCATAACTCTGTTTCTCTCCAATGTATCGACAGTAAACTAGACAAACTTGTCGAGGGAAATATCATTGCTGATGAAAATATAAGCTCTTTATCTGAAGAGCTCCAATTCTTTTATCATGATTTGGTTCACAAAATCGATTCTTTAACCGCTGATCTTCAGCGACTCATCAACAGAAACTCTTTTGGCCATGAGTTCCAAGAAAATGAGTAAAAAATTAGACAGCTTCAAACCCAGCTCCAGCAGATTACTGAAGATGTCAGAAACAAGGATTCGAGATCATCTCCTTTCACTTCCCATGGCTCAAGAAGCAGTATTTTGGCTCCTGCTGTTCCTAATAGCCAGAGATCTGCCCCCTCAATGACCTATGAGCTTCTTCGGAAGTTCCCACAAGACAGGTCCTCTTTTTCTCCTCCGCTGAGGAGACTCTCTCCTAGACCAAGGTTTCAGACTCCTCCACGTTTTCTCCACAGTCCGTCTACCTCCATTCAGCTTCCTCCCCAGCATATGGTTGTCTCTCATCAGAAATCTTTTTCTGAAATAACGACTCCCTACACTATTTCTTCTAACAATAGTGATAGTGATCTAGCTGACATTACTGATCTCCTTATGGCAGATCCAGATCCTACTTCTGGCACCACTCATCCTGATCCAACGGTAGAAATACCCTCTGATGAAGATTATGGAGAAACAAATGCTACGGCCCCTGGCCCTGCCCTCAACCCTGAAAGCAACTTTCCAAAAAAACAACTCAGGGCCTTGGTTATCTCTTGATGATATCCCTCCTCCCCAATGGGAAAATAAATTCAAAGAATTTTCTGCTTGGATGGATAATCAAGCTATTCGCCCAGATGCAAATCCCAGACTCATCCTGATCGACTTTATGTCCCAAACCATTGGATTTCTCAAAGACTGGTGGCAATCCCTAGGCAAATACAGACAGCTATAATTCCTCAGTTTTTCTTCAAATCAAGCCATTTAAGAGCTCCGCTTTCAGTTCCTTGGCAAGTCTCAACCTCAGCAGCAACAAAATTGCAAAGATTATTTTGCCATGAAGTGTTGTTCTCTAAAGAAAAAAGACCTTGACATTCACTACCAGAGAATGTTCAAGCTCTTTTACTCCCTCAATGGCTTTGACAGTATTGAGCTCAGACAAGTTTACATCACTTCTCTTCCTGAAAAAATTCAGCCCAAGCTAGAAAGGGAGATTGCCCAGGAACAAAAAAGCCTTGTTCAAATATCCCTTGGAGAAATCCACCAGAAGGCTATGCTTGCCTTAAAAAAAATATGTGAGCAACATACTTACTTTTCCCGCTTTATGAACAGAGACTCCAAATTCAACAAGCTCTGTCAAAAGCCTCACTTACTGATCAAATGCAAAGAAAAGAAATGCAATTGTGCTACAAAGAAGATGAATCATTCCCAGAAGTTTTTCCTCTTCTCTGAGAAGAAGAAGCATAGATTCCCTTTCAAGAAAAAGGTCAGATTCTTTAAAAGAAAGAATGAAGACTCTCATCCTAAATCTGACACAGATCAAATGCAAAGAAAAGAAATGCAGTTGTGCTACAAAGAAGAAGAATCATTCCCAGAAGTTTTTCCCTTTCTCTGAGAAGAAGAAGCACAAATTCCCTTTCAAGAAAAATGTCAGATTGTTCAAAAGAAAGAATGAAGACTCTCATCCTAAATCTGACAGGTGTTTCATCTGTAGTAAAAAGGGTCATTTCGCTAAAAGATGCCCCAACAGACAGCAAAATATGTCCGTCTGATTCAACAGCTTCAGTTTTTACCTCTCTCTTCTAAAGATAAAGATGCTGACATTGAATCCTTCTATGAAGAACAATCTTGCGACGACAGAGACACCATCTTTTCTATCCATGACAGCTCCTCTGAAGATTTTGAAGATAGCTATTGTGTGAGCCCCTCTACAAAATAGAGTAGATCTATCATGTCAAGAATATCACACTTCCAATTTCTAATGCGGAGATAGATCTTCTTCCTTCAAAGTATGATAATCCTATTAAGCTGATTGCTTACATGGATACAGGAGCCCATATGATGCGGAACCCCAAGCTTAAAGAAACTGTAATCCCAACACACAAGATGATATAGAACAAACCCTAGGTAAAAACCCCCCTATAGCACTTCTAGATAACATTGTATCTAGCAACACTAATTAGAAGACAAAGAATGAAATTGAAATTTGCCATAAAGTAAATACCTTTGATAAGAAGAAGATCAATTCCCAATGCAACAAGTAGAAGAACTATCATCACTTGGAACACACAAATCTTGTTTTCAACAAGAGTGGATTCTAAATAATCAATAATCAAAATTTTTTTTTACAAGCTAGTAACCTCCCTTTTATATAGAGATTATGTTAGGTTAAGAATCAATCTAGACCATAAAATAATTAAGAAAGTAATCCTAAGGCTTAAAACTAACCCTAAATAAATATAATCCGAAAATAGCAATAATTACAAAACTGCCATTATTATCCGAAAATAGCTAAATTACGAAACTGCTATTATCATCCGAAAATAGCTAAAATTATGAAACTGCCATTATAATCCGAAAATTGCTAAAATTACGAAACTGCCATTATAAGATGCTTATTTTTAAAACAACGTCGTTTCATCTCCGCAACTCCTGAGCAGCATTACCACCTTCATTCCTTGCTTGGATATCATGCTTAAATCATCATTAGGCCTCATAAAAGTGTTTGGATCATTTGAATACTTGAATCGATCTTCATCAAGTATTCTCTTCACAAGTCTAAGCATTCCCGCTTTGATCTTCTTAGCTCGAGAACACGTCACTGGTCCATTTGGCAAGATGATGTCATTTTCTTTTGCATCAATGCTAGGATATGGCTCTATGATGCCCGCATTATTCCCTCCCTCCTCAAAAAAATCCCTCCTCGAATCTGCATCTATATCAAAAGGAGAAATATCAGAAACATTAAATGACGAAGACACATTATACTCACCTGGAAGATTAATCTTGTATGCAATGTCATTAATCTTTTCGAGCACTTGAAAAGGTCCATTTCCTCTAGCATCCAACTTAAACTTCTTTTTGTTATGAAACCTTTTCTTCCTCCAATGTACCCAAACCCAATCACCTGGTTCGAATACCACTTGCTTGATGCCCTTTGTTGGTTGTGATCCTTTGGGCATTTCCTTTGGGAATTCCTTCAAGAAAGAAACAAAAACACTAGGCAAATTTGGGTTAAGGTTAGCTTCAGAAGAATAAAATTCCCTAAACTTCACAAGAACTAGTGCTCTCTTGCATAAGCATGATCATTTTACATCTCTCTCTTTTACATAAAAACTCTTTTTCTTTTCACTCTTCTCATTTTTCTCTCTTGCACTTTCATCTTTATTTTTCTTACTAGTGCAATCACTCACCATTGGACCTTTATTTTTATTCTTTTCACTCTTGGCCTCTTTATACTCAATTCTTTTATTTGCCTCACTTCACAAATCCCCATGGGAAACTTTGGATAGTTTCAGTTGTTCAAGATACATCTCTTTTGGAGATAAGGGTGCAAGTGTGACTTTCTTTCCATTGTGCTCAAAAGAATACATATTCTTAAAACCTTCATGGATAGTCCTTCTATCGGACTGCCATGGTCTACCCAACAAAATATGCCCCGCTTGCATAGGTACTACATAACACAAAACCTCATCACTATACTTTCCAATAGAAAATGCAATTTTCACTCTCTTATTTACCTTAATCTCCCACTATCATTCAACC
Source organism: Ochetophila trinervis (assembly GCA_003254975.1). Lineage (NCBI taxonomy): Eukaryota > Viridiplantae > Streptophyta > Magnoliopsida > Rosales > Rhamnaceae > Ochetophila > Ochetophila trinervis. The sequence goes on along the minus strand of QANX01004493.1, from coordinate 92,132 downwards.
ACTGTAACCTATAAGGGTTAGGGTGTTTTTCACATACTAGTCTCAACTTCTCAATTAAAGTAGTACTAGTAGCATTAGCACAACTACCACCATCAATGATTAAACTACATGTTTTACCACCCACAAAACATCTAGTATGAAAAATATTCTCCCTTTGTTCTAGTCCCTCTTCCTTCACCTTCAAATTTAAAACCCTCCTAATTACTAGGGACTCTCCAACTACGGGATATTCTACATCCTTCTCCTCACTAGAATCATACTCTAATGGTGGCCTTTCTTCATCGGACTCAGACTCCGATATTACTTCATTACCCCTCATCAACATAGTTTTCCTATTTGGACATTCAGAAGCAATATGCCCAAACCCTTGACATTTAAAACATTTTATTTTCCTATGTCTAGAATTACTAGAAGTGTTAGGATTAGAAGTACCTCTTGTTGGGTTGGCACTCTTATCTTTGAACTTGGATGCATCTCCAATTTTCTCTTTGGTCTCCAAGTTCATCTTTCTCTTATTGTTGTCATACTTGTTCCACTTCGAATTGGAACCCCACTTCAAATTGGAGCTTGAAAACCCTTTTGATGGCCCTTCACTTGTCAATTGCTTTTCCACTTTAATAGCCATGTTGACCATTTCTTACATCTCTACATATGGATGTAGATCAACCACCTTGGCAATATCTTTGTTCATCCCACTTAGAAATCTTGCCATTGTAGCTTCTCTATCCTCTTCAATGTTGGCTCTTATCATAATCATCTTTATCTCTTTGTAATACTCCTCTACGGACCTAGACCATTGTGTGAGTCTCTGCAACTTTTAATGAAGCTCTCTATAGAAATAAGATGGTACAAACCTCTTCCTCATAATTCTCTTCATCTCATCCCAAGTTGAGATCGGATATTCTCTATACATTCTCCTTGACTGTATAAGTTGCTCCCACCAAATTAGAGCATAGTCGGTGAACTCCACAACGATTAGTTTAACCTTCTTCTCGTCAGAGTAATTGTGACAATCAAATATTAACTCTACTTTTTTTTTCCATTCCAAGTATGCCTAGGCATCACTTCTTCCCTTGAATGGCGAAATGTACATCTTAATGGAACTTAGGTTGTCGTCCCTTCCTCCTATTGGCTCCTCTCTCCTAGGTCTTCTCCTTACAGTTTGGACTTCATACTCTTCTTCATCGGAAACAATTACTTCTTGTCTCCTGGGTCGTGTTCCTTCCCTTCTAGTAGTATTGGACATGGTCATGGTCATCTCCCTCATTTGCTCCATCATCTCATCCATCCTAGATTTCAATGTTTCTTCCATCCTAGAAGTCAATCTCTCTACCATCCTTCTATACTCACCCTCCAAAGATTGTCATAAGAGCTTTGGATCCGGTGTTGCCACTTGCTCTTCTTCCGAAGTAGAAACTCATTTTCCATCTCTTTTATACATTCTTACACACTCCCTTACGTGTTTAACTCAAAAATGGTAAACCCTCGTGTTTCACTCAAATTTGGCTTTTACCCTCTATATATGCTCACCACTCAAGCCTTTTACCACTCAAGTCTTGTTCACCAAGTTGCACTTCAGAACCAATTATCTTAAACAAAAATATAAAACCAAAATAGCAAATTTCAAAATTAAAACCTAACAATAAAAGCATGTTCAATTCTAGAGCAAAATTGGCACAAAGAAAACGACAAAAGAGTAATGAAACAAATAATAATTACTCTATGAAATCAACACAATGAGAATAGGAAACTAAACAAATTTAGAATAGGTAAGTATGAAAATAAGAAACTATGAGAATTGGAAACAAAAAAAAATTAGAATAGGAAAGTAAGAAAATAAGAAACTATGGGAATAAGAAACAAATAAATTAGGAAAGTAGGAAATATGGAATAATAAAAAAACAAATCAAAAATCAATTAGGAATAAGTAACTTTCCTAATATTCAAGCAACCAATCTCAATATTCCAACTTTCAATTTTTTTTTTTGCTACGTTTGTTTTTTGGTACTAAAACACCAAGACCAATGAAGAACACAAAAAACAAACGAAAAGAAAAAAAGAAAAACACAGAAAACAATAAGCTAATCAAAGACTCTAAAAAGAAAAACAAAGAACAATATAAATAGAAATTTATCTTAGCCTTGCTCTGATACCAAATGATGCGGAACCTCAAGCTTAAAGAAACTGTAATCCCAACACACAAGATGATTTGAAACAAACCCTAGGTAAAAACCTGCCCTATAGCACCTCTAGATAACAATTGTATCTAGCAACACTAATTAGAAGACAAAGAATGAAATTGAAATTCGCCACAAAGTAAATACTTTGATAAGATTATCAATTCCTAATGCAACAAGTAGAAGAAGAACTATCTTCACTTGGAACAAACAAGTCTTGTTTTCAACAAGAGTAGATTTTAAATAATCAATAATCAAAGTTTGTTTTTTACAAGCTAGTAACATCCCCTTTATATAGAGATTAGAGTTAGGTTAAGAATCAATCTAGACCATAAAATAATTAAGAAAGTAATCCTAAGGCTTAAAACTAACCCTAAATAAATATAATCCAAAAATAGCAATAATTACAAAACTGCCATTATAATCCAAAAATAGCTAAATTACAAAACTGCCATTATAATCCAAAAATAGCTAAAATTACGAAACTGCCATTATAATCTGAAAATTGCTAAAATTACGAAACTGCCATTATAATCCAAAAATTGCTAAAATTACGAAACTGCCATTATAAGATGCTTATTTTTAAAACTACGTCGTTTTGTCTCCGCAACTCCTGAGCAGCATTACCACCTTCATTCCTTGCTTGGATATCATGCTTAAATCATCATTAGGCCTCATAAAAGTGTTTGGAGCATTTGGATACTTGAATCGATCTTCATCAAGTATTCTTTTCACAAGTTTAAGAATTCCTGCTTTGATCTTTTTATCTCGAGAATACGTCACTGATCCATTTGGCGAGATGATGTCATTCTCTTTTGCATCAATGCTAGGATATGGCTCTACAATGCCCGCATCACCATAAAACCATGATGAATCCCTCTGTTCTCCCTAAAGATTTTTGGATAAAGCATAAGGAATACTTCAAAGCTGCTGATGATAAGATCTTTAAGGTTGACCTCATCACCAAAAAGAAGATAGGAATCAAGTTCTTTCCTAACTGTATTGTGTGGACTCGTGTCCTTGGAAGCAAGCTCCCTGATAAAGATCTTTTGATTGGCATGGACACCTATTTCCAGGCTCAACATCTCCGGATTCTCCCTCTTGGAATCAGGTATAAGAATCAGTTTAAATCTTATACTAGTATTTCTAAGCTATTATCCCTACAGCATGTCCAGGAAAATTACTCTGCCATTCAATCAAAGCTTCTTCTTCTGTGTGCGGATTCCCATACTGATTTTCAAAAGAAGCATCCTTCTCCTCTGTGGAAAAATCAAAATTTCTTCATTCATCTCCATTTTAAGACGAATGAAGATATTAATCCCACAAAGGCCTCTCACCCAGGAATGACTCCTGCAGACCTTGTCCTGGCCAGAGAAGAATGCTCTCAACTTTTAGCCTAGGGCCTCATTGAGTCCACTACATCTGATTGGGCTTGCCAAGCCTTTTATGTTGAGAAAAGATCCGAATTAATTCAAAAAAAGAAGAGACTTGTTATTGACTATAAATCCCTCAATCTCTTTCTCAAAGATGACAAGTTTCATCTTCCAAAAATTCAACCCCTTTTTGTTCAGCTTCACAAAGCCACTATCTTTTTTAAATTTGATCTTAAAGCTGGTTTTTGGCAAGTGGGTATTCATCCTGTTGACAGACCTAAAACTGTGTTCTGCATTTCAAATGCCCAGTACCAGTGAATTGTCCTTCCCTTTGGACTCAAAGTTGCCCCTTCTATTTTTCAAAAGATTTTTTGGACCTATTCTCGAAAATGCCTTTATTTACATCGATGATATCCTGCTTTTTTTGGATTCCCACGAGGCCCATCAAGCCTTACTTGTCCAATTCCATAGTCTTGCTTATCAATACGGGATCATGATTTCTGAACAAAATAGTTTTATGGCCCAGTCCTCTGTTGACTTTCCTGGCCTCCACATCAAAGATGGAGTCTACCAGCCCGGAGAACACCTGACTAAGGAATTAATCAAATTCCTTGATGAAAATCTCCCAGTCAAGTAAATTCAACAATTCCTCAGAATTATTAATTATGTAAAAGATTTCATCCCTCAGGTAGCTCAGTACACCAGCCAACTTTCAGTTCTCTTAAAGAAAGATCATCCTCCTTGGAGTTCTTCTCAGACTAGGGCAGTTAAAAAACTAAAGAAGATAGCTCAGAACCTTCATCCTTTAAAGATCCTTGGAATAGGTCAACGCATCATTCAAATAGACGCTAGTGATGATTACTGGGCTGTTGTTCTCCTTGAAGAAGATGAAAAAGGAAAACGCCACAACTGTGGCCATGCCAGCGGGCAATTTAGACAGGCAGAAAAACATTATCATACTGTCTATAAAGAGATCTTGGCGGTCAAATACGTTATTAAAAAATTTGAATTTCACTTACTTGGTTACCACTTCTTGATTCATATGGACAACTCATCTTTTCCTAGGGTCCTTGATTTCAAGAACAAGGCTTTCCCAGATAAGCAGGTCTTACGGCTCAAGGATTGGTTTGTAAAATATGACTTCTCAGTCAAACATCTGAAAGGAAAAGAGAATATCATTGCTGACTTATTATCAAGGCCTCAGCCGATGAAGATCATCTCTCACATTTCCTCTTTTCCTTTGATTTTAATGGCCAATCCGCCCCACCTCCCTGACAGGGCAACCATTCAGAGAGATCTTCCTTTAGATCTCAATCATCAGCTTTCTCATCATATTATTCTTGCTTATGATTCCATGGTCTGACTTGGTGGAGAGAAGAACTTTACAAGATCCACCAACACAAACATATTTGGAAGCTCCCTCCAGATAAATAGAAAGAAATGTCTTCTGTTTTTATACTTTACAGACCCAATTTCTTCAACAAAACCACAAACAATTGCTAGGCTCAAGGTATGGCCTATGAATTGGCCACTGTGTATACCATTCGTTTATCCTCCATTCCGAGACTAGAACTTGAAACCTTCCTCTGTGAAATCAGCAGTGTCTCCCCTCCTACTGGCCCAGATGAAGTTTTTATCATCAAGGACAAATCTCCTCAGGATCCAAGCCCATCTGATCCAGGCCCATCCTCTTCTAGAAACCTTGTTCAGGAAGAAAATCCTGCTGATAATATTCCTTTAGACAGGCCCAAAGATCTTTCTCAGGTTCCCCCATAATACTTCCAAGATTTCCAAGATCCGTATGAAGATGTTGACATGCTCATTGCTGAAAATGTCAGTCCATCAAGCCCCACTGACCCTCTTACTATGCCTTGGTGGAAAAATTTCAGCCGTGGATCATCTCTTAATTCTGACGACTTAGACTACAGGAATCTCAACACATCCCCAGGACAAAATAGCATGTGATTCCTATCTTTTCTACTTTCGGCCGCTTTCGGTTGCTTTTTGCTTTATGATTTCCCAAATGTAAAAGAATAGTATTGTAATGATGTTGTCTCCTTTCTTCTTCTATATAAGGAGCTCTGGTTCTCAGTTGTAAGCAGAAGAAAATTTGAAATAAAATTTCAGTGTGTTTTGCAAGAAATATGTCCAGCTAAAATTCTCTCTTTCTTTCTCCGAATTCCTCTAGTATAATATGTTCATCAACACTTGAGATGCTGCAAGTATGCTCTATACTCTCCTTGCGAAAGGGATCTTGTACATCAGAAAGCACATTTGTCCGATGATATCTTAAAGTCTCAGGTTTTTCATTGTTCCGATAATTCTCAGTAAGGCCTTTTGTCTGTTGGGCCCAGGTGTGGCTTTGTGTCTCATGGCATGGGTGTTATCTGGAACTGTTGAAATGCCTAATCCTTTTTGGTTCTTTTCCTTTGTTACCAAAACTATAAGATGTTCATCAAACTTAGACACAATAAGTATGTGGCATTGTTATACCGATAGACGAGGTCTGAAGTCACAAGGACAACTTCCTCTAGGTACTGGTTTCCAGCCGATATACTTAGATACCAAAAAGGCTTAGGCATTTCAACAGTTCTGGATAACACCCATGCCATGAGACACAAAGCCACACCTAGGCCCAACAGTTAAGAGGCCTTACTGAGAATTTTCGGAACAGTGAAAAACCTGAAACTTTAAGATATCACCGGACAAATGTGCTTTCTGATGTACAAGATCCCTTTCGCAGGGTGAGTACAGAGCATACTTGCAGCATCTCAAGTGTTGATGAACATATTATAGAAGATGAACTTAGAGAAAGAAAGAGAGAATTTAGCTGGACATATTTATTGCAAAACACACTGAAATTTTATTTCAAATTTTTTTCTGCTTACAACTAAGAACAAGAGCTTTTTATATAGAAGGAGAAAGGAGACAAAATCATTACAATACTATTCTTTTACACTCGGGAAAGCATAAAGCAAAAAGCAAAAGGCAAAAAGCAAAAGCAAAAAGCCACCGAAAGCAACCGAAAGCAGAAAAGACAGGAATCACATGCTATTTTGTCATGGGGATGTGTTGAGATTCCTGTAGTCTGAGTCGTCAAAATCAAGAGATGATCCACGGTCGAAATTTTTCCACCAAGGTATAGTAGGAGGGTCAGTGGGGATTGATGGACTGACATTTTCAGCAATGAGCATATCAACATCTTCATACGGATCTTGGGAATCTTGGAAGTATTCTGGGGGAACCTGAGAAAGATCCCTAGGCCTGTCTAAAGGAATAGTATCAGCAGGATTTTCTTCATATTTAAATGACATATAATTAGGTAAAAATAAAAATAAAAATAATAACTAAAAACCTGCCATGTTTTCAAACAACATAGATTTTGGTATTTTATTTATTTATTTATCCTATTCTTGATTGAAAACAATGTGGTTAGCTATGTTATACTATGATGTTGGTAAGTTCAAAGATGAAATTCCATGCACTAGGCCTGGAAAAAGATGAAATTTGTCTTTATTTTTTTTGATAAATTTGTTCAAGTAATTTTTGTATCATTCATCTCATTTTTTGTACTTTTAGAAGAATTAGCTTTGATGGAGTTAGAAAGATTTCACACCCCTCCTCTTCCTAATATGCCTAAAGAATTAACTTGTTCACCATTCTATGTACTCTCTCATCCATCTCTATGCTCAGGGACATAACATCCCTACTCACCCATTAAAAAAATAATATTATTATTATTAATTTTCTCTTTCAGTCTAGTTCATCTAAAAAAAATTTATTTTATAGAAATTTTGACATTGATGTGCTTAATTTTAGTGATCGTTAAATGAAAGGTATAAGACGTTCTTGCCAATAGAAAAATAATATTACTGTAGAAGATTATAATTGTTTTACTATATTCAATATTGTAATAGATTTTTAGTTGATGGAGTTGAATAATAGATTTATAAAGAAAAAAATGAAACTCTTCATCTTTAACGATGCATTAAATATTATTCATAGGTTTAAACCATTCGCTATAATTATATTTGTATTCTAGCTGAAAATTATATTCTCAAAATTTTACTGAGAATGACATATAAGATTTGAGGAGACAATTAGATAATGAGTAAATTACATCCCATGTACTTGAACTTTGTCACAAGTTACAAGTAGATACCTGTTTTTTTTTTTTTTTTTTTGCAATTTTGTATATGAACTTGATTTTTACTGCAGCGTTAATACCTAAAGGTGATTTTGTTTAAATTCATCTGTCAACCCGCACGTGATGTGTCACGTGGTGAATAGAGAAAGGATAGACATGGTCTTTTCACCTCTGTCTTCTTTCTTCATCCTCTCATACACGATCTGCATAGGTAAAATAATAATAAAAAGTTTTTCACGATATAATCATTCAAAATGAAAAGAAGAAAAGGGTTTGTACTTGAGTAGCTGATTTTTATTATAACGTTGTTGTTTTTGTCGGAACATAAATGTTTCCTTTTTTATCAACATCGAAGCTCCTGGGATTTCTGAATCGGGTCATACTCTATTTTCCATCCGAATAACCCTCCACGCCGTCTCTAGAGAACTGTTTAATTATACTCTCTACCATTATTAATGAATTAATAATAAAAAAAATTTGGGGTTTTATTGGTTCAGTGGCTAGGTTACCTTAAGTAATTGAGAATTTTATAGTGTAAAATGCACTCCCGAAAGAATCAAGGACGATTAGATCCGACGATCCAGGACGAAATTGTACTGCATGAGGGTTTATATTCAGCTTGTGGTTGTAGATTATCATAGCCACCGTGTAGCCATCTTCAAGGCTGAGATTGGCGAACATTCAAATTATGCGAAAATTTACAGCACTATTGTATATATACATATAATCAATAAAACCCCAAAAAATAGAGTGAAATTGTTTTTACCGTTAACTGAAAAGAGATGGAAGAGGAAGAAGATGAAAAGTTTAAGGAAATCGAAAGCCATTGTCATTCACAGAGTCGTGTATGAGAGGATGAAGGAAGAAGACAGAGATGAAAAGACCATGTCTACCATTTCTCAATTCATCACGTGACACATCACATGCGGATTGACGAAAAAATTTAAACAGAATTGTCTCGAGGTATTGCAAAAAATAAAAAATAAAACTAGGTAACTATTTGTAACTCGCACCAAAGTTCAGGTACCTGGAGTGTAATTTACTCTTAGATAATTACACGTACAGTGTAATCAACCATTCACAATTTCAGAATATTGCTTCTCTTTTTAATTTGTGTCAATTGTTGATTGAAACAAAAAGTCAACACATTCTTTCTTGATTGATAGGCTGATTTGTCTTGTGTTGACACTTTCTCTTTCCAAAGAAACAACAAAATGAGTTTTTTCAGTAAATGAAATTTATAAAGACATCTCTTCGCAACAAAATAGAAAATGAAGTTTTAGAAAATTCTATAATTGTCTATATTAATAAAGAGATTGTTGATGATATAGATTCAAATTTTATAATTGATAAGTTTGATCTTTTGAAGAATTAGAAATTACGACTTAATAAGTATTTTTTTGTTTTTTTTTTTTAAATTAATTTATTATGGATGTTATATGCATATTATAAAATAAGATTCATTATATCTCTCTAATTAGGTGTACTTTTATTTTTATATTAATAAAAAAAAAATTTACCGTAGAGATTCACTTAATAAAAATTATTATAAGTTGTCCTTGCCTATCATGCAAATTTACACTAAACATCATTCGTTGCTTTCTACGCAATCAGTATCAGCTTTTTTTCCAAACCAGGAAAAACCATTAACTTTTCATGCTTAACATTTGTTACTTGATATAGACAGCACACAATTTACAACTTTGTAACTTTCTTAGTATGCTGAAAAATGCTTACAAAATTTTGATTGTTTCCAATTTATAATAACTATAATGACAGCAAAACAGAGACATGAAATGAAGCAAATCGAAAACGAGTTGCCAGAACTGATCTCCATTAAGAATGTCGAAAGTTCAATAGTACATGTAACCATTGGCCTGATATAATCACAAAAGACATACAACGAGAGGGTGTTTCAGCAAGAAATTGGAAATTTCTAAGTTCTAACAAAGGGTACAGAAACAGAGAAGAACAGAGACACAAAAACAAAGACATGTACATAAAGAGCAGGATTAGAATTTCCTGAATTCATCATCAATCGTGGATGAGATTTCCATCACTTTCTTAAGAGACTGCAATCTTCTACTAGATTGTGTTTCCTCCAATTTCTTAAGCTAATATTGGAGGACACAGAAAAAGACAGAAAAATGGTGGTTTGAGCATAAGATTCAGATATAAACTAGAATCCGAGAGGACTTTTTACTTTTTGTACCTTAACATATACATGGAAAGGGAAATAGAAAGGTAGTAATAGTGACCTTATTATGGATTTTAGTAGTGCATGCCTCATAGGAAAAGTTACAGAGAGAAGCCAATCTATGGGCTTTGTCTTTCGCGCCATGACAAAAAAATAAAAATAAAAATAAAAATTATGGCATGCTTCAAAAGGCCAAAGCTACTATTTGTATTTGACACCAAATAACTAAATTTTTAGCAAGTTTACTTTAAAAAAAAAAAAAAAAAAAAAAAAAACCATTAATTTTTTTGCAAGTTGACATTAGTATAAAAGATATGATGATCAACTTTTTATTAGTTTAAGCTTTTAGAATTAGTGGTGATTCAACATGGGATCAGAGCTAAATGACCTATCGGTCAGAGATTCGAAACTCAATAACTCCATCCAAATTTAAAAACCCAAAAAGAATTCAAAAGAGGCCATACTGAATATTAACATTTAAAGATCCAAACGGGCCTACATGTGAAAAAAAAAAATTAAAGATAAAATATAAAAGATATGATGATCCACTTTCAAATTTAAAATGGGCTGACTCAACCTTTTATGAAACCTTAGGTTAAAAAAAAAAAGAAAGATGACCTTTTAATTAGCTATTTAATATATAATTGATGTTCTTTTTTTTTTGTTATAATAAAATTTTGTAGAAAGAAAGTCTAATTAAGCACTTTTAAAATGAATGCCGATTTGTTTTCTTATCAAAAAAAATTCAATGTTTGTAACAGAGAATTTTTTTAAAACAAAGTTTTCACTTCCACAGAAAAAAAAAAAAGAATATTGAACAGTTTCAAACCTATGGAATTAATATCTCTAAAAGTTAGAACGATATATTAGCTATAGTAAGATTATCAACTCATTCATGGAATTAGAATTTACATTTTCAAAGATGGTTATTGTCTTTTTTCTTTTATTTATAAAAATAAATGTTTTAATTTTGTAGGGTGTATTCAATTAAGACTTTAAAAGACTTTTGTAAATTTTTTTAACTTAAATATTTTTGTAAACTTTAATAGATTTTTATAGACTTTTATAAAGTTTATAAAAGTATGATTAACTTTAAACGACTTTTATAAATTTTTTTTTAAATGACTTTTATAAACTTTACGAATTTATAAATATTTTTTAATGACTCTTACAAAGTCAGAACAACTTTCATGTTTAAAAACTTTTATATTATTTCACATAACTGTTAAATATTTATATGCAGTTCTATCAACTTTTATTTTAAAAGACTTTTTAGTATTCTATCATTAATTTTAAAATATAATATAGAAAAATTAACAAAAATATTTATTCTTATATTTTTTTCACATAAGCAAAATTTATTTCAAAAATAATATCTGAAATTTATAATTAATTTCATTTGTTAGTAATTAAAAATATATTAAATATTTTATTTTTCATATCAAGCAAAAATCGATGAACATAAAAAAAAATATATAAATGAAAATAGTCATTTAGGCATTTTTTCAAACCAGTTCACAAGTTTTTTGCACTTTAATATATTTATATATTAAAAAAATCAAATGTTGCATTTTTATTAAAAAAAATAAAAAATAAAAAGTACTATTAATTATTAGCAAATATATAATAAAAAGAAGAGAAAAAAATCCATAACAATTTTTTTTTATTAGACTTTGGTTTCACAATAAAATGGGAGATGAAGATGGAGAAGAAGAGAGATGAGAAGGAAAGAGCACTAAAATGATGTATAATATAAATTTAATTGAAGTCATTTAAAAAGTGTACAAAAGTTTTGGAGGAGAGTGAGAGACTTTTTATGAGGCATAAAATTTCCATTTTTGATTAAAAAGTCTACAAAAGTCTTTCATTTATAAAAGTCAGTGGTAAATTGAATACCTCATGATTTTATAAATTTTTAAAAAAATTTAATTGAATATCTAATGACTTTTATAAATTTTTTTAAAGTTTTTAAAAGTTTAAATTGAATACCCCATAACTTTTTTTTTTTTTTAAGTTTATATTGAATATATCAAGACTTTTTTACTTCATAAAAGTCTTCTAAAGTCTTGATTAAATATACCTCATTTGTTTTTGTTTGGTACACTGTTAAAAAAAAAGAAATTATTTACTATATTATTTTAATTTATGTATTTTAAGATTAAAATAAAATTTGAAATATTAGTTATTATAATATAATATAATTTTATATACACTGCCTTGGTGGTTTTACTCCGGAGCCAGCATTGAGGCCATGTTTGGCATAGTTTTTGATTTTGCATGTACTTCTCTTCTACTTTTTTAAAAGTATTTTTTGAAAAAAGTTATTTTTTATTCATTTTGGTTAAAACAGTTTCTGAAACAATAATCGCTTTTAAAAAATTATTCAAATACTTATAAAAGCAGTTTTTAAGCTTTAAAAACTGCTTTTAACTTTTCAAAAATAATGTCAAATATGACATGATTCAAAGGATTCTTGGTATTTTTTTTCTTTTTTCCTTTAGGTAGAAGTAACTAATCCTTTTTGGTAGGATATCATTTTTGTTTTGAACGCTCAAAAAGGGTACCTCAGAAAAAGCAAAAAATACACAAATGAAAATTGGACTAAGAAATATGCTGCTTTGATTTTATTTTTTCTCCATGTTCATTCATGTTGAAAATTTTGTCAAAATCTCACTAGTTGACTCTATACCAATTTTTAAAGCCAAAAAACACACCTTTTTCTTTTTGTTTCAAAGTCGGAATGAATGATGTGCATGCATCAGAGAATCCTTCCAATAAAATTAAACTCTCCAACTTTTTTGTCCACATGGGAGGTAATGTCTATATATATATCCAACTCTTCTACTTCTCTGCACTACCTATCTAGCAAACCCCCAAAAATTGCATAGACCCGACTGATTTTTTTAACAATGGCTGGTCTCAGATTTTGCTTGTGTCTATTCCTAGTACTCCTTTCATTCCCAAGTTCCGAATGTATTCGTTCTCTGGCAGTGTTGTCGGAAAAGAGCAACACGAACCCGCCGCCACTGCCAATGGAGATTGCCAAAGAAGTGTTTAAGGCAAGCATTGAAAAACATGGTGGAATGCCTTTTGAATCCAAAAGAAAGAGTCCAGGAGGACCTGATTCGTACCATCACTAGTGATGTTGGGGAGAGAAAATGGCTTACCACTTTGGCTACTTCCAACACCAAACTATTATCTTTTTTTTTTTTTTTAATGGAAATTCCGGCAGAACCTGTAATTCAAGTTTTTGAGCCACTAAGGAGGTCGAAACAGATTTTACAGATTAAGTATCTATAAACTTAATGTATTATGCGAAAATAATTCACCAATTACCATGTCATTTTGTTGGTGACTAATTATTAAGATGTACTGTGTTTTTATTTTATTTTATCTTTCATTATAATTATTCCCGTAATGAAATAATATTTAACAAAACATAGAAACTATAAATAAACCAAACTTTTTAACCTTATAATGATATAAAACTATATCATAATGTATGTGCATATGGTTGAGGAAATGTTTAAATACAATATCCCTATTTTTATTTTTTTGGTGAATTAAATAATATATCCCTATAATATATATATTTGTAAGCAATTAAGGACATTGAGTGGTGGTCGAAAGTGATAAATTTTTGAGAGATTTATGTGGATTAGAGCTTATTTATTTATTTATTTATTTATTTATTTTATTTTTGGCTTTGAAATCATTATATTGGATGGTGGGTTGTGTTCCTTATTCGCTCACTAATCAGCAGAATGGTACCAAACACAATGGCCATAACATATATTTATGAAACCCTCCATACTTTTTTAAGCCAAGCACCAAATTATAAATTAAGTTTCAAAACCTCACTTATTAATTGTCCTTTGGCCAAAATGGGGTCATGGGAAGCGGCCACCGGTTACAAAGCAACAATAATATATATATTAGACATTTTATGTTAGGTGCTATATTTGTTAATTTATGGTAATAAATCATGAATTATATGTGATTAAACGTTAGGTATTCAACATAAGCTATTTGATGGAGCTCAGCAGATAATTTATATATACACACACACATATAAGTACCTCAATTTTTTATTTTTTATTTTTTTATTTTTATTTTTTTCTTTGGGTGAATCCAATATTAGACTATGATGTAATTAGCACCTTATCAAAAGAAAGAAAAGAATGTTAAGGATAAACTGGGAGAAGGAAATTAAAGGGTGAAGATTTATATGGATATATAAGCATGTATTGGGAATTTCGGTATAACGTAAATAAAAAGGGTTGCATATTGTATAAAATATAAATTAATTTGTATTGATATATTAGAAGAGAGCACTTTTGAGTAATAATGGTTCAGAAATTCATGCACCTTTCGGCCTGTTCTATTAAGCATTGAAATTAATTTAATTGATCCTTTGACTACAAACAAATAATGTGGTTGAGTGGGTCCTGTGGCGCAAAGGGAATTGAAGGTGGACTTGTGTACTTTTGTGTTTTGTTTTTCAACTCCTATATAAATATTTTCATAATATATATTATATTTATATATTATTGTCAACTTTTTTTATGAATATATATTATAGTCAATTGATATTGGGAATGTATAATTAAAGAAATAATATTTGACTTGGGCCACTATTTAAATGGAGCTTATACCACCAGTGAACAGAGTATATCAACCACCATATTTAACTTCGAATTTTGTGGATAAAGATTTATCCAAAATTGCCCATCATTGATATAGAAAATCTTGGCGTTTGGATAATGTATATAAATTACTTAAATGTACTTTATGTGTGTTAATTAGGTGGTTAATTAAGAACGTTTTCATTAAAAAAAAAAAAACTTAGAAAGTTTCTTCCAGTAAAGCAAATTAAGAAAAAGTAATTAGTTAAATCGTCTTTTTTCTAGCTTTAATATTAGTTCACACATGTTCACATTTACTTTTGCATTCGTTTGATTCAGATTAGAGTTCTATATTTATCTACTGTAACAGAAAACAGATAGTTCAATTGAACTTTTAAATTGAGGCATCACATGTGCTTGCTTGCTTCTTCTTCTTTTTATTTTATTTTTTTATTTTATTTATTTATTTATTATTATTATGCTTTTCGTTATTATGAATTGGAGATTCAAATTCAGAATCATTATTTTGAAAAAAAAGTAGATTTACAGCTGAATTGTCCATGCATAGTTGCTTCTTCTGTTATTTGATTAAAGTACTCGGGTGCTTATGTATCAGATGCAGACTACTACTGCTTTATTTGACCTTAATTCTCAAGAGCTTTTACTCAAATTATATAACAATTGTGATTTGTACTGTGAATACAAATACAGTGGATATAACCAATTTGTCACTAAAACCTCAGAAAAGAACATTTTGTTTAGGTAAACAAACGTTTCCATTTTCAGACTCATTTGGTAAACATTGCAACTAGACAAAAAACTCAGTCACAAAATTTTGTTGTGACTGCCTGAACATATGCTCTTTTCTTTTTTCTTTTTTTGCTGGAATAAAATGTGTTGGTGATAGCCCAAAATTTACATTTAGTCACAAATGTGTTCAGTGACAGAGAAGAACAAAAAAGTTAAAAAAATAAAAAATAAAACAAATATTGAAAATAGTATAGCGAATTAGAAGGTAAATAAGAAACAATAATTGGGAGAAATGATCAGACTTTTAGATGATTTAAAAAAATTATGAAGATTTTGCTGCTGATAAAATTTCATCTTTCCATAATTTTTTAGGACAATTGGAGCTATCCCAGAAAAGCAAGAAGAAACAGACAAGAAGAAAAAAGCAAATGGCCTTCTGGAGTCGCAGACAACACAGCCTACTACAATAAAAAGTAAAAGTCAAAATTAAAGTCTGATCTGTAATAGGATAATTAAGTTGCATTGTTGCAGAGATCCAGAAATTTGATTGCTAGACCATAACTTTTATAATCAGCTAGAGCTAAGTTTGCTAGGCTTTCCAGCAAAAACTCATGCATTTTCCACATAAGGCCAAGGTTTTAGTGGTTTCACTCATATGGCATAAAACTTATATATTCCTACACTGACGCGGCATACAACTACATCTACATTAATATATATATATATAGAGAGTTGCTAAGTTTATATTAATATGTTTCCAATTCTTTTCTAACTCTTTTAAAACTAGTTGAAAACTATGATTAAATAGTAAGTACTTAATTATTACTGTTCTGAAATCAAATTGGCGGCAAAGTCGGTGTTTGAGGTCTCATAAGAATTGGCCAGATACAAAAAGAAAAGAATGAAAAATAATAGAAAAAAATTTGGCATATACAAGTGCCAATTGTGAATTGGAATTAGTACATGCACTAGCTATTATCATCTAGGAAGTCCTATTCCAATATATATTGATTAATGGGTGACCCCATTTTGATTTTATATTGAAAAAGTGTATATGTATATGCCATTGAGGCAATGGAGTCTCAGAGACTCACCCAAAAACAAAGAAAAAAAATGGAGTCCCAGAGCTCTATATATATTTAACCATTCTAACCCATTTTCTGTACTGAATTCTATACATCCAACAAACATGAAAATGGTTAGCCTCAAGTTCTGGTTTTTACTTTTCATTGTGTTTGTTTCTTTCTCAGATTCCGAAGCTCGATCTTCTCCCCCAGTTTTGAATAAGAGTAGCCAGGGATTAATGATGCAGACTACTAAACAAGTGTTAGAAGCTAGCATCAAACGACAGGTCGGTGTTCGTTTCGAATCGAAGAGAGTTAGTCCTGGAGGACCTGATCCACATCATCACTAAATTAACCATCACCAATCTGTCATTAGGAAATTTTGGTGATTTCTTTCTTTTTTTCTTTTTTACTAGAATTTAACTGTTTGAATAAATCACAACTATATGTAGTCTCTTAAGAATATTTGACTACACAGAGTAAATTCTAAGGAGAATTAACTAAGTAGTTAATGTTGTAGTTGTGTGTTGATTGAGAGATTTTTTCAAATGTTAATAGAACTTCTATTTATAATTGAAAATTTTCTCAAGATGATTATTGTGTTTCCGACATAGAACTCTGCAATTCTAATTACTCATTTATATTTGTGAAAATCTAATACATATTCATTTCTAAATAATATTGAACAACTGCATTTTATCCGCATTTAAAATAATATTTCAATAAATAAAAATATTAATTTATAAAAATTAATATTTAGTCCAATATTAACTTTCAAAACCTGTTATAAATTTCATCATTTAGGATTCGAAATGTCAAATTTACTATTTGTGGTAATATTTGGCACTGGCAGTTGCTTATTTTTGTAATTTCAAGTAATTAAAGGATCATAAGAGTTCTTTTAGTCTATATTTAAATTATTCTCTTTTCTTTTAATTTTTAGCATTTGTGAGAGAATTAACGAGCGTTGAATTATCGATGTTTGTATTTAATTGAGAATTTTCGTCTTTGTCATAAACTCCGCTACATCATGTTGCAACCTTCATATAATAAAAGCCAACAATTTGGAGGCAGAACTAGCCGGTTTGGGGATGCAACTTTTAACTTGGATTGGTAATAAAAGAGTCTTATAATAATAATGTTGTGACAATTTAATCAATTAAAAAAATTGAAAAAGTTCAATCTATATATTTGATTATTGCTTGTGGTATAAAAAGTTAAGGAAAAAAGTTATCATTTTTCTCCAAAAAATTCTATGAGCTAGGCCATTTAGTGGTTCTCAGTTGCTAAAATATAGAGAGATATGAAGAACAGGACAGTCTCTTTTCTGCTTATTAATGATAACCTCTGGTGACCATTTAATGGAGATGGTTATGTATTTTCATTGTACTTGCTAATAAACATCAAATGAGCACAATTGAATTCAGGATTAAATGCTTTAAAGTTTAATTAATCATGCAACTTTCAGTAATTAATAATTATCCTACAAATTAAACCTTCAAAAATCTGAAAAACCCTTGAATGACGAAGTAATGTAGTAGGGCATCTGGAGCCAAGGTATAGAAAGATGAACTTAATTGCACTTGAATTTTCAGTTGAATTCATTGTTGATACATTAAGAGTTATTTTGACTTCTGTGCTTATAATTAATTCTATGTTTAGCGATTAATTAAATTAATTAATTAATCAGTTAATCTCTTCAACCATTTTTGCTATTGGGTCAATTCTTAACGATGGACATTATCTAGCTTCTTGATCTTATTCTATGCTACCGCCCCAATGAAGTTGAAACTAATTAAATCAAGGACTATGGAGCCGGAGGTAGGTGGGTTGGTGGAAAATTATAGCTCTTTCTACTTTTATTTCATCTATTTTGAAGCTAAAATGAGCTTAAATTAATTGGACATACATGAATATAACAGAATTCAGCATTATTTTTTTTTTTTTGGTTTAATTATACTTTAATAGTTTTTATTATTCAATTTGTTCAAATTGAAATCTCTAAAATTAATTTAAACAATTTAATATTTTTAATTATAATATGGTCTAATTGAATTAACTTTAATAAATTCTATCAAAACAGAATCAGCACAAATGAGGGTTTCTAGAATTAATTATAACATTTCATTACTTTTAATTTTTTTTTTAAATTATAATATAGTCCAATTAAATTAACTTTAACAGATTTCATCAAAATAGAATCAATACAACACATATGATCTTTTAAAATCTATTTTATTATTTTTCATCGATCGCATTTATTAGATTTTGCTTTTTCATTTTTAATTTCAAATTATCTTCCACTGTACTTTGTTATTGACTGATTATGGTGCTTTATTTTCATCAAATTTTGCCAAGCTCACAAGCTGGACAGAGTCCATGTTAATAAAATAGAGTTTAAAAGTTACATGCAGTGCACATGTAATTTTACAGAATCTGTTATGTTTAACTTTATTGGACTAAATTGTAATTTTTAAAAAGTTAAAAGTATTTAAGTGTTTTAATTAATTCTAATTTTTTTATCTTAACAAATTAAAAAATAAAAAATATTAAAGTGTATTTAACTTTTTTTTTTATAACAAATTATGATATCTTGCTCACCCTTAACATGTGTGTGTATATATATAATTATAATAACATCGAAATGGCAATTTAGTGCTAATGTCAATCTAAATTACTTAGGTTGTTGAATAAATTTATTGTACTTGGCTGATGAATAGAGAATGCTACAAATTATCAAAAAAAAGAGAATGCTACAAATATAAGACAAAATAAGAACAAGAATATTCAATGATATTAAGAGTATTATGAGTGGTAATAATTTTTCATTTAAAAATTGAAGATGGTTTATTACACTTAACCTGACACCAAATTAACCCAAAAGTACTTTTATAGCACGCTTAATCAGAGGATCCAATTTTCTCAACAAAAAAGAAGACTAAATGATTTCGAGGATCCCAAATTTTGCAGCTCATTCAATGTATAGTATAAAAAAGGGGAAAGTTAAATGAAGAAAGAAATCTACTTTTCTACTTTTGGCAATGAGAGAATTTTATTATTTGATAATTCTAAGGACATTTTGAATGGATACGTTAATTGCTAAAAGAATATTATCATATCAAATAGAGAAATAGTGTTTAAGAAAAAAAAATTTTAATGGTTATGTGTAAAATTTCGGTTAGACTGATCCGGTAAGAAAAAAAATAAAAATTGTCAATATGCTAACTCAGGAAAATTTTTTTTTATTATTATTATCTTTGACAGTTTTATTTTATTTAGGATTAATTTTAATTAGATTTAATTTTTTTTTATATTGCACATTATCAATTAAGTTTATTTTAAACAGTTTCTATTGGAGACTATTTTTGAATTTTACTGTCTATTAAATAAACATTTACCACATAAACAACAATAATTTTTATTCTACATGCCACATAAACTTCAATCTACAGTATTATTAAAGATGCTATAAGGATTAACACTAGATTAGAGTTTATGAGATAAATTTTAATTAAATTTGTTTTATTTTATTTTATTTTTTAATATTAAAATTTTAATAAAAAATTAAATATTTTAATAATAACCATTTAAAATGTTAGTGTTATTTGTGATCCATTATAAATGATGATAAATAGCAACATAAGTAATCTATTTTTGAACGAGGAAATTGAGACTTTTTCTTTCTTTTTTTTTATGTAATTATTAGGTAAATATCTTTTTAAATTCTGTAACAAATTTTAAACATTACAATGAAATCTAGTTAAATCGTTACCGCTAATCTAGAGAGAATCATTACTGCTAATCTAGAGAGGACTAAAAAGTACTTTGGAAAACATGTTCTTATTAGCCAAAGTTTTTATACGGCCCAATATTATTGTTGAAGCTAGCCAGAGAGCCTTTTACCCAAAAAAAAAAAGCTAGAGAGCTTAATAATCCCCATTAAGTCAATTATTTTATAATAAGATTGGGAATAATTAAACTTTTTTTGCATTACACCATATAAATGGCATGCTTAAAGTGAAAATCATAAGCCTATGACTTGGCTATGTGACTGAGTTTTTTGGACTTATAGAATCAAACAAGGAATAAACTGTGAAATGATTTTTTGGACTCTTTAATTTAGGAAAGTTGTGTTCAAGAGATTAATAAAAAAATTAATTTTTCTTTATTTTGGAAGTGCCATATATGTATATAAATTCACTGAATTTGGAATATTTGCCACGTTCGTTTAGACTTTAGAGCAGCATGACTGTTCATCACTTTAATGGTTACACGTTTAAATTTTCAACTTAATGATGGAAGAAATTGAAAGACATTTCTAGAGTGATTACAAGATCCTAAAAGAGGTTGTACATTCTAAAGAACTAATTATTCAATATGCCTTACTGTGAGGTTCTATATCCCAGAAGTAAAAATCTTTGTTTTCTCGGATAATAACTTTCAAGTCTTTTTATCTTTGATATCCAAAAAAATGTCTTATTTACAAACACATACATAAAGACTTTGTATGCGTTTGTGAGAGGAAAATAAGCTAAACTAAGCCTAATGAAAAAAAAAAATTAATTTTTTTTTATTACATTTCAACTAGAAAAGAACCAATTTCCAAATGTTACTTTGATTGATTAAATATGAGAGGTAATATAGTTTATATGCATACATAATGTAATTGGCATAAATACAATTGAAATATATGATCAAAAAGCATTGTTATCAACTTGTTGCATTAGATGGCAAAAATAAAAAATAAAAAAGACTTAGGGGGGCATTAACATGAAACAATTTGAAATTGTTTAATCATTCAAAAAGAAATATAGTTATTGGTTTGAATAATATCATGTAGAAGAAAAAACTAAGGAAAAACTAAACAATGTAGCTTATAGTATGTATATATCCCGCTATAATGAGCTTGCATTTATCTTGATAGGATGTGTGTGATGTGTAAGCCTACTTACTTATTTACATACGTATATGTGTTGCTTCAATGCTTATCTTAATCACTTGTAGATTAGATAGGCTCGAATAAGTGACTTCCTCGAAAGTCAAGCTAACCAAATATGGAAATCGGCAGCTACTAGCTAGTAAGAAGAAAATTTGATTGTTTCTAATATTGTAAATTTCAAGATGCTCATAATGATTTCTCTTTTTGACCCTTTTCGCATGCATATTTATCATCAGCATCTTTATCCTGTAATCTCAATTAATGGTCTCCTTAAATAAAGTAATTGGCCCTTCTTAATCTCTCTTGCAAATACTCGGGTTAGCTTGAATATATATAGTTTTTTTTTTTCCCAAAAGAGGGATAGGGACAAAGTTAATTAGTTGGTCATAAAGTTAGCTTTCTCACCTAAATTCCAAAAACAAGAAACAATCAGAACTTAACGAATGGATTAAGGAAAATGTGTTATTCATGGTCATGCTAAACGACAAAACATATATTCATGTATCTAAACATCTACATGTCATGTCAGCAAGATCCACTCCATGCGCGTGGATATCAGATTTTGTGTAGAAATATGTTGTAAGAGCCTACCAGGGTCAACCAGATGATGATATACTTGTTTACCCAAAAAGAAATATAAAAAAAAATAGATGATGATATACTTCCATGCACATTTTAGAAACAGGACAATGAAAGATGACTAGATCCACGAATGAACAATTTTGGCACTTTGTGGACGAAAAATCATTTGAGAATTCTGGCATGGAGTTTGCGTATGTGTTTTTTTGTCTCTGACTTATTTGAAGTAGAAAAGATCCATTTTCTGATGAGACAAAGCATTTCCTAAGCTAATTGTTTATCAGCTTATAAGGTGTTTCACTAGTTGTCTGAATGCCAATTGCATTAGTACAGTTTATGTGCATATTCAGCTTCTGTCTTGTCTCACTATATATAAGGGGGATTTCTTGTTTATATGCTCATACATAACTTGGTGGTTTTATTTACTTCTATAAGCTTTTTAGTTTTGAGTACTACTTCCGTATCATAATTCTTGTCTTTTAAAGCCTTTTTGTTCATGCACAATGTCTAAGCTTCAAAAGGCAATGCGATTGATACTATTAGCCTTAATCTTGCTATCCAACTATATAGGAAGTTCAGAGGGAACAAGGCCAAATAAGATTGATGCCCATTTGATCATCTTGCGTGAAGTACTGAGGTTTAGGGTATCAAAAGGTGAGTTTTACATAAGAAAGTTGATTCAGAGTGATGAAATAACTAGAGTTTCACCTGGAGGACCAGACCCTCAACATCACTAGCTTGAAAGATTTATCTATCTATGTGTACATAATTTTTCTCTAGTGCGGACATCTGCAAGTTTTTTTTAACTTGTCAATACATATCAGACAACATGTTGCCCAGAAAAAGTATCAGACAACATGTATCTACAAGTTCAAAACTTACAAATATCTGCACCATTGAAAGACTGTACACACACATATATATATATATATATATATATATTTACTTGGTCAGAATTCTATTTCAACATTTCCATATTTCTAGTTATGGGAAAGGCAAAATTTTGTCCCTTGGAGTATGAGAATGCAGAGGAAAAGGAGGAAATAACTCTTCCCTCTTCTTGTTTTCAGAACAGGAGTGGAAATAAAATAAAAAGATTTTTATAACTATGCCTGCAGGATACTGTTGACTCTCTCTCTCTCTCTCTCTCTCTCTCTCTCTCTCACACACACACACACACACACACACACATTTCTAATTAAGAGAGTATGAACTTTAGAAGTTTGAGGCTAAAAGCTCCGGTTCACTTTATATTTTTATTTTTCAGAGCCTGTAATAAATCACGGTATCAAACTCATTGACTTCTAGTAAAATGAAAACTGTGTATTTGTTATATAGTTTTACCTGATAATCAAACAAGAATAATGTGATATTAACAGGGATGACACAAAGAGTAAACAAAAAGTATGACCATGTCATGTTATATTCAAACTAATCCTGCTGAAATGGAAGACATATATCCCTAATAAATGCTGTTTCTCTTTGCATCTACACCAAGCATTAACCTCCTTTGGTTAAACACAAGTCAATATATGATCAAGTCGCTTCAAACGCGTTTGGCTTAGTCAATATTAAGTATGAACCCACTCCAAGCAATGACAAAATCATTTTACATATATAGCAAATATGCTGTTGCCGATGGGTTTCTTAGGGTACGATTCGGGTAGAAATATTATGTCTGAGTTTGATTCAGATTTCTGCCTTAGAATAATACTTACCAAGTAAAACGAAATGCTTCTTTTTATGACTTTTCAAGGTCATATTTAATATCCAGACTAGACTGAACTATTCGTTTTGATGGAACTAGATTATAATAATGTGCTATAAGAGACTTATTAGGTATCCTGTTTCTCTCAGAAGCAGCTTCTAAGGAAATTAAATACATAGAAGGGACTAACTTCTGAAACAATTTGTGTAATTAATATTTTGATCAGCTCACTCCGTTATTTAAAATCAGAATCTTGGTACTTTATTGTGAAGGAAACATGCAAAAAAATTGTCTAAAAGGCTACTTTACAAATATAAGGATCTCAATATATATGTGAATGTGAAGAAAAGCCTATAAACAGAACCAAAACTACACAGAACGAGCTGCAACAACATCAAAAACCAAGAGCAAATGACAGACTAGCTAAACCATCTACTTTTGTTTGAATCTTCTGTAAGAATGTGTCACAAAAACAGATCATCATCATGAGATCAAGCCGCAAATTGTCACAGATTTGCGTTACTACGATTCAAAACAAACTTTTAACAATCAGTAGGAAGAGGGTACTGACAGTATCTGGTGTTCTTCATGCAGAAGAAAAACCGCTCATAAGCGGATGCCATTTTTGCTGCAGTGAACATTGAAAGTGCATATTCCTTGCAAGCCATGCCTTTCCTCTGCAGCACATAAGGGCCATCTCTTATTGCTGACTCCAAAGCCTCTATAAAGGAATTTACATTGGGTGAAAAAGTGTATCCAAACCCTTCATCAACAACCACTGTACCAACTATGCTTGGATAGTTTGGGGTGAGAACTGGCTTCCCACAATGCATTGCTTCAATCAGTGTAAGGTCAAGACCCTGTGGTCTCAATGTGGGATTCACAAACAGATCTAGAGCATTGTAAAAATTGGAGAGCTCTGAAGGCTCCAATGTCCCTAGAACCTTCACATTTGCGCCTAATTGAGAATACCTACTTCCCCAAGGACCTGATCCAGCTACAAGCAGAAACACACCAGGATGTTTTCTGGCTATTGATGAAAAAGCTTCAAAGAGAAGTGGGTGTCCTTTGTCCCTAACCAACCTCCCTGCAACTCCCATAACTACACTAACATTTCCTGGAATTCCATGTTTTTTCCGGAACCTTAAACCGGCATCTGGGTCTGGTACAAACTCAGCTTCATCAACCCCATTCAGTATAACATGAACATTTCTTGGTGGTAGTTGATAGATGCTTATAAGATCCTCTCCAGCACTCTTGCTTATGCATATATGCTGTTTGTAACTTCTAAAGAATCTGATTTCATCGATTAGCCTGGGGATTGCTTCTTGAAGATCTGTCATTGGTCCTGGCAATTTCCCATCTGGGTTAGAAAGAAGCTCTTGGAATAACTTTGAGTGCATTATTTCATACCAGATTCCATGCCAAGTCACAGCCACATTAGGCACCGATTTGGCACGCCAATGAGGCAACGAAACACTCTCCGTGTGCACGTAATCAAATGCACCATCTGCATCTACTTTGTGGAAAATATCAAATGCCAAAGAGATATTGACTGAGCCATGATCATTTGCTGCAAAATATACATGAAGGTTGTCATCGTGTATTTCTTGATGAGGCTTCCTATCTGAAGGAACTGTGAAAACATGAACTTCATGACCTTTAGCAGCAAGTGCATGGTACAAAGTAGAAGCATGGCGCTCCATACCTCCCGGTGCTGCTCCAACCGGCCATGTCTTGGAGAATACAGCAAGCTTGAGCTTCTCAAATGTCGGTCCAAAGCAGAGTTTATTCCATGGGAACTTAGCATCTCGAAGATCACCATTAAATCTCAATTGCTCTGCCAGAAAGAATTGTTCGCGGATATGTCTGAGCGGTGAAAGGAAGAGGAAGAAGCTGATCATAAAGAGTGCGAACAAAGCGATGAGTATGGTCGAATATCGAAAAGAAAGGAGGCACTTGGAGGAAAAACTTTTGGAAAAAGTATGGTGTTTGGAGCCCATTTTGCTACCTCTGCAAAGTCACAGAGAGATTGATGGCTGGTTCTTAATTTATTAGTAGCTAAGACTTTACTTGTGGTAATATTGAAAGGGCTTCGGCCATTAATGCCGGATCTAAACGAGCTTATAGAATATTAAGGTGCTGCCTGCTGCACATGGCCTTGCTTATAATTTTGTCAAACTCCACACTCTCTCAAACGTTTTGAGCACTATGCCTACCATTTCTTGGTTTTTGTTTGGGTCAAAGTTTGTTCTCGAATTTGAATAGTGAAATAGTAATATATTGACCATGGAATATGATCCAGTGCCTAGTGAACACACACACACACACACACACATATATAAATATAAAAAGAGGTATCCAACCATTCCCGTTTGTATGTAGGATTGGTGGGAATGTGCTAATCACTTCATTTGGCAAGGGAGGTTTGAGTCAAGACTCAAAAGAGCCATTTGTGTGTTAAAATAGAGTTGTTAAATGGAGGGCTTCATAAATAGAGTTGTTACATGGAGGGCTTCATCGGATTGGAAATATATAAGTCACTTGAAGTTGTCAACTCTTGAGAATCTTGCAAGTAGAAATGCACTCACAAATTCACAATGACATTTTCATTTATCGATCTTATATAATATATTTAGGAATTAGGAGGAAGAATACTAGTTATTGAGACGATGATAGACTTGCATAATAGGATAAAAAGTGAGGGAAATATTTATATTTATATATGTTATATTGAAAAATAAATGTGAATTAGTCCATTATTGGTACCTCAAGATAGGAGTAAAAAAATATATGAATAATGCAACAAATATGATAAAAAAAAAAAATTGTATTGTATTATTTTTGTTCTTCTTTCTATTAATTTTATTGAAAACAAATAGAAAATGACAATAGTTTACAAATAATAAAAATTATAACCATTTTTTTTTGGGCCAAGATCATACATTTAGAACCAAATTGAGATACTCCACAGAGCAAGGTGCGGGTCCCATTCAAACGAGGCAGTTCGCTGCCATTCCTTTCACGCGCCATCAGCGCGTGTCTCCCACCGGCCATCCTAAACTCTCCCAGTCTCAGCTCTCTCATGGAGTCGAAGAGAGTAAGAGAGACGAAGACGATGAGTTCGATTAGGTATCAATGTATCATCTCCATTGGATTTCTCTGCAAGAACTCCTAAACCTTTCTTCTTCTTTTTTCCTTTTTATAAGAGCTTAATTAATGCCACAATATTTTTAACCCTAGTTCCGTGCGTTCCAATAGCCTTCAAAACCCTAATACGTAATATATTTTTTTTCCTTTTTGCAAATTCGTGTTCTCAAATTTCCAAAACCCCAGCAGAAAGGTTGATTTCCGATTCAGAGTTTTTCTTTCAAAGTAAAAAATTTCGGATTTTGGAGGAGATTTTCATGCATGGCTTCAGGGTCAATGCGTGGTGGCGATGCTAAAGAGAAGCACAGGTCGGCACAGAGCAACAAGTTCCAGAGCCGAAAGAGCCAGAAGCCCAAGAACCCTAACCCCGTCCCCCGACGATCCTCGCAAACCCTAGTCACTCCCACCGACAATAACGACCCGTCGCAGCCCCACCACTTTTTGCGGGTCGACGATGCGGCGGCGTCAAATGACTTGGCGTACCACGACCACCCTTTACCTGGCGGCTCCAAACCGGCCAAAGAGAACGGATTTCCTGGATACACGGAGTTCGAGAACCGGGTTAGAATAAGCTTGGATTTGAGGTCGAAAATGGATATTAGAGAGCTGAGGAGGAAGCTTTTGAGTGAGCTTGACCAAGTGAGATGCTTGGTGAAGAAACTTGAGTCCAAGGAGTTTCAGCTCAGTGGGTATAGCCACTCTCAATTCTCGGCTAACTACGCGGAAGACAATTTGGGAAGCACACAGAGGTTGAATTCCGAGGTGGGTTTGAAAGGACCACCTGATCCGAGACTTTTTCGGGGTTTAAGTGATTCGGTAGCAGAGAACAATCATGGGGTTGGTGAAGTTGGTGGGAAGAAGATGAAGAAGAAGAAGTTGCCGCCTCAGGAAAGTGACAAGAAACTGAAAACCAGTGGAGGGAAGAAAGATGAGCTTGGAACGGGATTTATGCCTGGGAAAGATAAGTATTCGAGCCTATTGTTTAACAGCTGTAGTGATTTACTAGCCAAATTGATGAAGCATAAATTTGGTTGGGTGTTTAATGTCCCTGTAGATGTGAAGGGTCTTGGACTTCATGATTACAGTACAATTGTTAAACATCCAATGGATTTAGGCACTGTGAAGACTAGGCTAAACAAGGGATGGTATAAATCGCCAACGGAGTTTGCGGAGGATGTGAGGCTTACTTTCCGAAATGCTATGTCGTACAACCCCAAAGGACAGGACGCTCATTTAATGGCAGAGCAGTTGTTGAAGATATTTGAACAGAAATGGTTAGCTATGGAAGCAGAATATAATCTCAATAAGACGTTAGACATGGGTGAGAAAGCTGATTTGCCAAGGCCTACCTCGAGAAAAGTTCAGAATCCTGTTACTGCACCTCCTTGTCTTCCTCCTCGTCCTGCTTCGCAGCTGCCAATGTCGACACTGGATAGATCAGAATCACTGACAAAGCCTGTGGATCCCAAGTTGAAACCGGAGAGTTTTGGTCATGCAGGCAAAACACCAGTTCCGAAGAAACCAAAAGCTATGGATCCTGATAAAAGGGATATGACATATGAGGAGAAGCAGAGGCTTAGTGCAAACGTTCAGAATTTGCCTTCTGAGAAGCTGGATATTGTTGTTCAGATTATTAAAAAAAGAAATCCAGGGCTTTTTCAACAAGAGGATGAAATTGAGGTGGATATTGCCAATGTTGATCCAGAAACACTTTGGGAACTGGATAGGTTTGTGACCAATTACAAAAAGAGTTTGAGCAAGATTAAGAGAAAAACTGAACTTGCTGTTGAATCAAGAACTAATCCTTCCGATCCTATTCAAGAGACTGTAAGACCATAAACTACAATAGTTCTATGCCCCCTATTGTGTTGATTTTTTACGTCATGATTCTAGCTAACTCTTTGCTTCAACTAATTACCATTACAGAATCTTGTGCCATCCACTGAGGAGGCGCCAAAAGAAGCCGAAATAGGTAACAAGTTGAACTTGGAAAGATTAATGGAACTCTGGTTTGTGCTCATTGTCAAATCTTGATTGCTATGAAACTTATTCATGATTTACTGCTTTTGGATTTTCAAAATAGGGAGAACAACTTCAGTGACTTTTCCCCAGTTGGAAGAGTGGAGCGAGGAGATGATGTTGTGAGCAGAGCGAGTAGTTCAAGCGGCTCTGGTACTGATGCCGGTTCCTCTTGGTAATTGTCATTCTTTAGCCGTTACCTTTTCAAGTGTGGTCACGGTGCCATTTAAGACCAAAATTAAGTAATGGCATTTTTGCTAATCTGATTGCAGACTCTGATAGTGACAGTTAAGACTTAATGTGGAACAGATTGGAGTGCATGCAATGAAGACTTGGCAAATTCAAATAGAAGGGTAGGAAGTATATCTAACTTGATGAATGTAATTAATCGATGATGTTTTGTTAGTCAAATCGACATTTTGTTGATTTTACTCTTAAAGCTGTAGAAAGTTTCCTGATTGAATCACTGTAGATGCTGATAGTGGTTATTGACTGCTTTTGAACCATGTCCAAAAGTCTTGTATAGGCAATGGTTAAATGATATTTTTGTGAAGATATGTAGAAGGATTTAATTGACAAGATGAGCTTATGAACGAAACTTCAAGGGGTGTAAGAAAATGTTGACAGTCTCTCTTTTCAGCCAAGTGGATAACCTCGTCAAAGCAATGCAGAATGCAGGTACCTAGAAGATCACAAAATTACAGGAAATTTGCTTCTATTGAAGGGAGTTATAGAATCCAATTCAAGCAGTATGAATCGAAGTGATGAAGAAACTTGAGTACAATGGTGGTGTCATGTTTCATTAATCATTTGCGTAAATTCAACATCTATAATCACGCAATGTTATGCGACAATAAAATGAAACATGTGAATCTTATAAAATTTGTTGGACAGCACTCGTAAAACGGTTGTATATATAAATACAAGTTTTTTGNATAAAATTTGTTGGACAGCACTCGTAATGAGTATTCATTTTTATTTCTTGCTAATCGACTGTATATTTTCACCTTCATAGCAAAGAAAAATGTCTATTATCACTTTTCTTAAATAAATAAAATATATGTATATATATACATATATACATATACATATTCAAAATGAAAAACACGTCGATATGTATCATATTATCGAAGCAGTTCATCCTTGTATAAATTTGTTTAATCAGTGATAAGAGTTTTATTTTGGTTATTTTTGTTAATCTGATGTGGAAGATTCCGAGACTCTATCGTCGCTCTGCTGTCTCTAAAGCGAAATTTAATTTACCTTTGATCTAGTTATTTTAATTCAAGTATGTGAACCTTGCTTTTAAAAAAAAAAAAAAGTACATGAATCTTGTTTCAATAGTTTGTAATAATTACAGCATCACTCATCCAAGTTCTTTCGAGATTTTTAATGTGAAATTTATCACTGCCACCATAAATGGCAATCAAAATGCCAATGCATAAAGAACACTAAAGAATATAACAATCATGAAAATATCTTTGCAAGAAAATTTAGATTTTCTCTCCACCAATCACCAACTCATTTGCCAATTTTTATCGGAATTTTATACAGTACAACCATGTAAAAGTTGTTGTACTACAATTATTATCCATAAATAAAATAATATTGTTTATAAATGAGGTAATATCTATAAATGAAGTAACATTATCTATAAAATGAAATAATATTATCAAAATTCATAATCAAGTAATATTGTCTATAAATGAAGTAACAAAATCTTTAAAAAAATAATATTAATATGTTACTCTATTGGTAGACAATGTTACTTCATTTGTGAATAATATTACTTCATTTATAGACAACATTACTTCATTTATAGATAATGGTTATATTGTAGGTTGACCCATTTTTATCGGATTAAACTTGAATTTTGCCATTTTAGGTTGAATGCAAGTATCTGTCAGAGGTTTTGGATGGAAAAGAACAGTTTGACACCCTTCTAAATCCTATTGTCAAAATGACATCTCGATCATGAATGCCCTTTATGCTGATTCAGTTGGGAGTAAAAAATTGCAAATAAAAACACGCAAAAAGTGTCACAAAAAACAGTAGTCAAAACATGATTGATTTTGATATCTCATGGTCTTTGGATGCATAAAACATCCCATCTAAAATCATAACCGATGGGAATTATTGGTGGAACTTTCAGTTTATATCCCTACTCTAATCCAAACAAGCGAAGCCGCTGCCGCTGGCAAGAATTATACAACAGTACTTAAATAAATGCAAAACTGTAAGATTTTCCGAGGGGAATGTAAGTTTTTCCAAGGGGATGCTTAAGTACCCCCACAAACCATCTAACTCTGGTTGGCAAACTTGATACCCTTCTCAATGGACGATTTGAGCTCAGCCTTTAGGTTTTCCAATCCTTCCTTCTCGAAGTCTGAGAGAGGGCCCAATCCTAACACTTCTTCCACCCCATTCTTTCCTAGCCGCACCTGTGAAGATCAGTAGTTTATGCTTACTATAAAATGTTGGTTGCAGCATTTAATCAACTGAAATTACATACATGGACACTTTCAACTGTTTGGCACAGTTGTATATATGCATGAACATACAGGGGAATACTAACCAATCAGGACTAAGAACTGCTTTGCCGTGTACAATAGTGCTTTACAAGTGATGAGTTGTCGTTTACATGTAACTCAGTAATATACTGATCAACTGTGACACATGTGAGTCCACATCGACATTTTACTAACATATACGACAAAACACGGGCTTTATAACAAGTGCAGTATTTTCCTTACACTCTATTCCTAGAAACGAGATCATATAAAATAAATAAACGACAAAAAATTGGCATGACTTCACCAAATATGGATGCCACTGGCACCCAATATAAACTTTGGGGAATAGAAGAATTGAATTTCTTCTGAAGTACAACAGGTATTTCAATGGAAATTACCTTAGAAGCAAAGAAAGGAAGCTCAGTGACACTTGATTGCACATAAGAGCATTCCACAACATCTGGGACCCCATTAAGTCCCTTCAGACAAGCATCTGCAAAAAGGGCTCCTGCATAGCTGCAAGAGACAAGGAAAATCATTTACCCAAAAAAAAAAAGCACTCAAACTACAAATGAAAGAGAGACGAGGTAGATGCAAGAAACTCTTCCAGAATGAAGTGAGAAGAAGAGCAAAGTTAGTAGGGAAACTCATCATAGACACACATCTATACTGAAACTTCTCCCACATAGATGCTTAAATTATTGGATGTACAGTTGATAAGTAAAGGTTGATGGAACTACCCAAGCATGCAACACAAACAATAAAAGTACACAAACACTGGTTTAAAAGCAACAGTGACGAAATAAATTAAGATGAAACATTTGGAAAAACAAACTAGCTTCCATGAGTATATAAATTACAGTTTCAAAAAATCTGAATATGGTGAGCTTGTAACCACATATCTAGAGTAAGAAATGCTTGAACCAAGTTGTAAACATGAAAGCATAAGAACTCAACAGGATCAATTATAGCAGTGGCTAATGCCAGATATAAAACAAATTCCCACAA
The DNA here is from genome assembly GCA_003254975.1 of Ochetophila trinervis. Taxonomy (NCBI): domain Eukaryota; kingdom Viridiplantae; phylum Streptophyta; class Magnoliopsida; order Rosales; family Rhamnaceae; genus Ochetophila; species Ochetophila trinervis. The sequence goes on along the minus strand of QANX01004493.1, from coordinate 59,883 downwards.
TCTCATGAACAGATGACACGTTCCCCCATCTTGTAGTATGCGTAACATTTACAAAACAGAACAAATAATCTAGAAAGTTACACTTTTGGTTTAATCAAATACTTACGCCATAGACAATGTTGCAGATCCTTTTCCAGCCTTTGCTTCCACAACTTCCGTCCCTCCATCTTGTGTCCGTTTTGTGAGAGCCTTGAGGTCTCCATCTGACAAATTGGGTTTAGGTGTAGCCTAAAGACATTGATACAAAACATGCAGCCTTAGTAAAGAGCAGAAACCAATTGCAAAAAAGGTTAAAGGAAAAGTCATTCCATAAGAACGTACTTGAGAAAACAATGGGAGAATTGTGATTCCCGCATGGCCACCAACAACTGGCACATTAACCTCTGCGAAGAAATACAAATTTGATTTAGATTATTGGTTTGGCTATTGATAAAAGTGAAGCTATAAAAAAAAAAAAAAAATTAAAGACTTTGAATTTCGTTGTATAGAATTAACAATTCTCCACTCAAATAGGCAACATCAGGCTTAGTCTTCCAAAAAGTGCAAAGAAGACATATCGATCTGAATTATAGGTTAATTAAACACTATGACAGTTAAAAAGTGGGTATATACCAGCAACTGGGACATTTGCCTTGCCGGCATAGAAAGTCTTAGCCCTGACCACATCAAGAGTAGTAACACCGAACAACCTCCTCTCATCATAAGTCCCAGCTTTCTTGAAAACCTCAGCCGCAATTGGGACCGTCGAGTTCACTGGATTGCTTATCATGTTGACCAGTGCCTGACAGCAAAATATCCAAATCCCAAACCATAATATAATAATCAGTCTACATGCATAATCCAAGCCATATACACAAAAATAAAAATAAAAATAAAAACCCACATTTGGGCAGTATTTAGAGATGGCAGTGCAAAGAGACTTGACAATGCCGGCGTTGATATTGAAAAGATCGTCACGTGTCATTCCAGGCTTCCTCGGCACACCGGCGGGAATGATCACGATATCGGATCCCTCCAAAGCCTCACCCAGCTGATCCTCACCTGCGTATCCTTTAACCTAAACAATCAATAAAGACACAAACATTTAAATTGTTTCAAACTCATGTAAACCCACCGATCAAGAAAGCCAAAACCCAGAAACAACCGTATCAACCAAAAAAGCCCTAGAAAAAAATAAATCGATCCCCATACCTCAGATCTAGTGTTGATGTGGCTGACATCGGCAGCGACACCAGGAGTTCCGGCGATATCGTACAGAGATAGAGAGGAAACGAGGGGGTTAAGCTTCATGAGGAGGGAGAGGGGCTGGCCAATTCCACCGGCGGCGCCGAGAACAGCGACTTTCCGGCCAGGCACCGAAGAGTCAGAATAGGCACGGCGAAAGACTTGGCCTTTGGAATATGATGAAGAAGAAGCTCTGGTTAGAGCCGAGTGAACGGATCTCACCATGGACGGCCTCATTTTGGCGATTTCTGAGAAGAGACAGAGAGAGATATGAGGGTTTGGAAATGAGGCGCGAGAAAAGAAGGTGAAGAGTGAGGACGATGAAAGAGGGAGTGACTCAGACTTCGCTATCTATTAAAGTTGCCACTCGCTACCTATTTGGGACTCTCGAGGACTGCCTCTGCCTTTTTTATTATTATTATTTATTTATATATTTATTTTTTCCAAAAAAAGTGAAAAACAATATTATTTATTTATTAATTAAAATGTTATCGTTATTGTTATTTTTGTTAGGTTGGTAACTAATTAAAGTAAATCGAATTGTATATTTCCTCTTTCTTGCTTCATGGAGATCGCTTTCAGCTCTCAATTGTTATATTTATTTTAATATTATCGATAAATAATTGTTCATAGAATTTTATTTTATTTTTATATTTTGGGGTGTTTTTTGTTGAGATCTAGTTCATTCAAGTTATGTAATAACAATAATTTGAACCCTTCAAACAAATCTGGGAACGCAAAAAAATTATAATACATTGGACAATTAATGGTTTTATATGTTTAATTAATTATATTAGACTTTTTTTTAATATTAGATTTGAAACATATAAATTATGAAGAACCAAAAAAAATTATCTTAATATTATGTTCAAGAATGTTAGAATTTTATTCATGTTATGTTTTCTTGTAAATGGATATCTTTTTTTTCCATTTGTAGTAGTAATAATAATAATAAAATTTATAACTTTCTATTTTTTCCTTCATTAATAATTACTATATTGCATAATCTAAAGTTCTTTATTAGAAACTTATTAAATTTGAAGTGAAATGCGAATTTGAATTTCTACAGTTTTATACTACGTGAATCTTTAACACTGTGAGGGAATTTTATTACTTTACGAGAAGATTAATGTTAATTTATGAACAAAAGAAAACGAAGAGACAAAGTTGATTTCATCGCCTCAAAAGCAACTTTGTTATAAGAAAAAAATCAAACACCTTGCATTAAAAATAAATGTATCCCTTGCTGCCTCTTTGATAACTTATTCATTTATAATTTTTTATTTTTTATTTTAAATATTTTAAAAATAAAAATACGTTTGATAACCATTTTTATTTTTTTTTAAAAAAAATTAAAAATAAAAATGCATTTAATAACTATTTTTATTTTTTTTAAATAAATATTATTTTCACTTTTCTTTAACAAACCAAAAACATTAAAAAGTCATTTTCATTTTCAGTTTTCATTTTTTTTTTGTCCTTTACAATGTCAAAATACAAGACAACTCGAACAAGGTCTGAAACTGAAACTGTTAATACTGGCACCGTCCAGATGTGACCGAGATTGCCCCAGTTGGGGCCAAAACTTAGGACCGCCTAGTGGGCAAGAAGCCGGGACAGCACGATCGGGGTCAAAACTCAGGACTGCCCGATAAGGGCTTAAACATGGGACCTCTCGGTTGAGTTGAAACCCTAGACAGTCCGATTAAAGCTAGAACCCAAGACCACTCAGTCAAGCCGGAACCAGGGTCGTGCAAGAACCCAGGACTGCTCAATCGGGAACAGAACCTGGGACCCCCCCGTCGTGCCGGAACTCGGGACCCCCCGATCGGGGCTGGAACTTGGAATTGCCCGAGTCAGGCTAAAACGCAGGTCCGCCTGATCAAGGCCAAAACCCGGAGCTCCCTGGTCAAGCCGGAACCCAGGACTCCCTGATTGGGGCCGAAATCCAGGACCGCTCGAGTCGGGCTGGAACCCGGGACTGCTAGGTAAGGTCGGAACTCGGGTTGGACTAGAACCCGAGACCGCCAAGTCGGGCCAGAATCCAGGACTGCCCGGTCGGGACCAGACACCAGAACCGCCTTGTCGAGCCGAAACCCGAGACCACCCGATCGGGGCCAGAACCTGGGACAACCTAGTTGAGCCAAAACCCAGGACTGCCTGGGTCGAGGCTGGAACTCGAGATTGCCCGGTCGGGCTGGAACCTGGGTCCTCCTAGGTCAAGCTGGAACCTGGGTCCTCCTAGTTCGGGCTAGAACCCAGGTTCGTCCGGTCAAAGCCGAAACCCGGGGCTCCCCGGTCGGGCCAGAACCCAGGACTCCTCGATTGGGGCTGAAACCCAGGACTGGCCGAGTCAGGCTGGAAATCGGACCAAAACCTGTTTAAATTTATTTGTAAAATTTAAAAAAAAATACAAAAAAATTAATAAAAAAAATAATGGTTACCAAAAATAATTATTTTGTTTTTAAAAAAAAAATCAAAAAATAGTTGTTTTTTATTTTTTTCATTTTAACAAAAACATAAACTAAAAACCACAAACCAAAAACTAAAAACCAAAAACCATAAACAAAAACTATAAACTATAAACCATAAATCATAAACAAAAACTAAAAATGAAAACTGAATTGGTTAACAAACGGACCCTTAAACTATACGAAATGGCACAATATTGAATAGTATCTCCAATTCTTATGCCATTGGCATGGTTGTAAAATAAATGTCATTCATAGACATAGTACCAATCCTTATAATAAATTTTTTTTTATAGTATTTATTTGTAAAAACCCAATGTAGGATGTTTTGTGGTTTCTATGTCTCTTTTCTTTTTCTTGTTATATTATGGTTGCCCTTTTCCACCTTCAGGTTCTCTTTTATTATACTATCAAAAAAATCAGGGTAAAAAGTCTCTTCTCAAACACACCAGCCTAATATGTGTATACTTTTGGTATGTGCTATAAGAACCAGTGAATTATGTTCCTCGTAAAACTTTATAGAAAGTGTACTAATTAATCAACCTTTACTATTCCACAAAAGTTCTTTTTTATTTTATTTGGTTAATTTCAACTGCAATTTAAATAAAATTTAACTTTTAAAATTTTAAGTATTACTACTATATTTTTAATTTAAAATATTTTTTTTTTCAATAATTGTTAAACAAAACTATAATAATAATAATTGTATATACCAACATGTAAATATATTGTCAAAAATATAAAAAAATTAATTTAATTTAAATCCAACTGCAATTAAAATTAACCCAATTATATTCCCAACCCAGAGTTCATACCTGCCACAATTTAAAGTTGTTGTAACTTTTTAAGTCCTTGCTTGAATCAATTAAAGGCTTAAAGATAAGGGGACATGTGGACCTGATTAATATACTCTCTTTTTTCCCAACTTCTCATTTTACCTGTTTCTTCCTCTCTTTTTCTTTTTTCTTTTTTTGGATTCGTCTATTTGTAGTTATTGGGAATTTTTTTGGTTATCTATATCTCAACCCAAATAAGTTGTGAAGTATTCACCATTCAAAGCCAAAATGCATGGTGTTGTTTACAGCACAAAGAATAAATGGGAAAAGGAAGCGCACCACTATTGACTCTGTTTCAAAATTTCAATTAACATGTTATCCTAAAGAAAGTATATGGAAGGAAAAAAAAGTAAGAAATTGTCTCCTTTTGTAGAACACAATCCTATATTGATGGCAGAGAAATTTCACTCGCTGAAAAATCAAATCGAGCAACTCTCACAGAAAATCATTGTGAATTTGTAGACAGAAGCGGAGTCTCAAACAATGATGTGTGAAGGAGTCAACGAGATTGCTGCAAATTTACATTTATGAGGCTACATTTCAAAAGCTGACACATACAATCAGAACAAAACCACAGCTTCAAGCACTAACCTTTTATAAAAACTCAGGATTTGCTTCATCAAAATTTCTGATTTGTAGTCTGAAGCCAGACAGAAGTGAATGATCACACTTTGCTCATTGCTTCACCTTGTGTTCTCATTATCCAGTCTAAAATATGAGAACAATCTTCACGTCTGACGAAATGCCTTCACATTTAAACAGAACCATACAGTTAAGCTATCTGCATTGTAAAACAATACCCACAAAATGGTCCCAAATTCCATAATTATTACCTATTTTTAGTTCGATAGGCCTTTAGTTCAGAAACTTCTTGGCGGCTTGATAACTCTTTTCTCAATCTGAGGGATTCAGGTATGACCAAAGATCCATTTTTATTGTGGTATGCTTCATAAATGAAATTAAGGACCTTATCCTGCAAAAACGGTCCACAAATTACAATTAACTATTCAACAGGTTCAATGGCAAAAAAAAAAACACATATAAAGCTCAGGCTTTTGTTTAAAGAACATCTTACATAATGTGATTGCAGCAACAACGAATACTTACATTGGAAAAGAATTATGCATCAAAAAAACATATATATATATATATATATATAATGGAAAAAGAACATGCCAATGAAGCTCACGCTTTTGTTTAAAGAACCATCTTACATAATGTGATTGCAGCACAACGAATACTTACAATGGAAAAAGATTATACATCAAAAAAACATGCATATACAATGGAAAAAGAACATGCCAATGAACAAAATTTGGATTATGACCTTACAGTATGTTGACTGTGTTAAGTAAAGTTTTATGGACAGAAATATTGATCAGTATCTAGTATTTGATTGCTTGATTAAACTTATAAATGACAATTAGAAAATACTTCTAACAGAAATTGACAATTATATTGTTATGTCCCTAACATATCATATCTAATCTTTTAAAGAATTGTCACTTCAATCATAAACATTAGTGGAGCCCACATCCAGTCTGGAATTTGAACACATAAATCACTATAAATCATGTACACCAAAATGAAAAGAATATATCTAAATAAAATGAAAAGTAATCCAGGCCATCTGACTCAGAAATATCAAAAGCAAAATTCCAATTACATACCAAGGGTTTAGAAGCATCAAGCCAGTGATACATCCTCTCATTTCGAAACCATGTCAATTGCCGTTTTGCAAAATTTCTGCAAAAATTGTGAACTCTAAATGGAGGCAGAAGTATAAACTTCAATATGCAGCATCAAGTTCTTTTAACACCTATATGTACTTGACCTAAATAGATACGTTATGTACAGACTTTTACTGATAAAGTCTAGGCTATCATCACTTACTTAATATTCACGACAAAATGGGAACTTCATTATATTAAAAACCTAATAAACAAACAAAATTGAATACTCAAAAACATAAAAACTAAAATGCAACACCAATTTGATTTACAAGGATTGTTCAATTAACAATGAAGAATTTTCTCTGATTCTTCAAATCCTATCTTCTGTTATGTTTACTGCCATCACAATATATACAAGTAACAGAATATATGATATAACTTCCTATTGAAGATTTTATAACTTTAATGCCTGACCTTTGTACACTAAAAAAATATACAAATATAAACGCCACTATGCATTTTACATATTATGAGTAAGGTCATGATTTCATATTTCCATTTCACAGTAGAATATCAGAATTGTGAGAAGCACTATGTTCCCAACCCCCTCTCTTCCCCCTTTGAGTCCTAGTAATTTCAGGACTCAGCAAATTGTGTGGAGTTAAAAAATAAAAAATAATAAAAAAATAAAAAATCCAAATAATATATTAGAAGACTTCTAGGTTGTTTTAATGAGGATAGTAGACATGGTGGTTAGCCTCGTAGTATTATGTACATCTCTACTTCGTCCTTCCCCACAAACGGAAACGTTTACAGCTGATATATTTCATATATTTCCTTCGAACTGAAGCATTTTCTAAGAGATATATATTCAAACAAACAACTCATATTGGCAGTGTTAAAAAACTTAGAAAAACGTACTCACTCAGAAAATGCAGGTATCTTACATAAATTATATTCACTACTCTGAAACGAGATGGACTACCTAGATGCTTTCTGAAATTCTGATAAAAAAGCATAAAATTGTCCTGCAGAACTCCTGCCACCTTGCTGCCTGCACATTAGCAGATACTCCATTGCCTGAAATTTGTAAATGATATAAACCCAAATTAAACTTATTGCTGCAGCCTATAGTATACATAAAAAATAACTACCATAAGGAGGGGGTGAATAAGCGAGAGAGAGAAGAGAGAGAGAAATGAAAAAAGGCTACTGCTTGTGAGATTACGATACGATGGAATAGGGAAGAATAATTCAAAAATGTTAAAGGCATACTTGTCTGTAGCCAATCGCTCGAGTTGCTGAATTCGAATTTGGAAGAAGGCCTGTATCAAGAAGCCATCTGGCCTCAGACAAAATACCCTCGCTTCCTACAGTTAAAAGAAGAAGAAAATAAAAATAAAAATGGAAGGAATACATTACAACTGAAGAGTGAACAATATGGAAGAATCTTGGAACACGATAGTCAAATGTGTAGCACACATCAGATTACAGCGCAGTACACTATACACGTTATCTACATGTGCCTTATTGAAATTCAAAAATATTGTTAGCTTCCCATCAATTTCAACACATTTTTTCCTAACGCATTCAAAGGCCCTTAGCAATCATTTGTATTAGACTAAGACACATAATCAGTTGTAGCATTTTACCCTAACAATGACAGGTCATAGATAATGATCAACTTATGTAAAACAAATAAAAGAGGACAAGTAAACCATAAAGAAGTACTGCAAGTATGATTTACCTGATAGCATATCCTCACAACGGTAATCAATTGATCTATACAGATGAAGTCTTTGGCTAGAGAGGAAAAAGCAAGTGAAGTCATAGTCCAACTCCTTTGATTCAATTTCCCCCACTTCATCAGGAGAAGAGTTCATGTCATTTGAGTTATCTGTAGCAATCAAATCACGCTGTTTCCGGAAAGAATCATATGGTACTGAAAATGCAGATGGAGGTGATCCACTAGACTGTCAAATCCGAAGAGTATAAAGACAGTAAATACAAACTTGCAAATATATTAAAAAATCTAAAAAGATCCAGACATATAAAAGCAACAGTAGCCCATTCATCACAATAAAGCTATTCTTCTGAAAATCAAACTACTAATGCTATTTCCTAAAACCAAACAAAGTACATCAATAGAATACAAATACATTTGTTATAAACCTATATTAAAAAAACAAAAGGGTCACAATTAAATCATGTAATCACCATAGAGAAGATTTATTGGCTACATATTCTACTCAACATAAATGATAAATCCATATCATGCTTGCATATTTTCTCTCATATGTGGGAGAGATAGAGAGAGTCATTCCAGTGTTCACAAAAACAATCGGATGACAACACTAGCTAACCTTAATGATCTCAAGGCTGCGTCTTAGCCGATACCAATCATTAGCAGCCAAAACTCGGGCCTTTGGATCACCTGCTTTGACAACCAACTCCACAGCTGCATCCCAGTCTTCATTTTTCTGTAAATCTGCTAATTCTGTACATACTTCAGAAGCAACCTCCAGAGATGCTTTAGGCACATCAGGCTTTCCATACATGAACCTTATATTTTTCAATAAAGAATTAATTGTGTCAATTCGCTTGGAAAAAGAAAGTTAATTCATCATGAGCAAAAGAATTACAAAAATCCATTACCTAATAACTAGGGTTGTAATAAACAGGAAAAAAGAAAAAGAAAAAAAAAAGAGTTCTTCCAGTCTATTAAACAAGTTGATAAGGTCTTTCAATTTAATCATTGCTGTGCCATCTCTTTTATGAGATAAATTTATTTCCTCATAGACATTATATGCACATACCATCTCAAGTATAATCCAGTCCCACCAGTAACTATGGGAACACGGCCACCATCAAGAATACATCTTGTAGCTTGCCTTGCATCCTCATAAAATTGACCAACAGAATACTCTGGAGAATAAAATACAGGTTTTGAATTGGGAGAACAGAAACATCCAAACACCTAACTGTTGAAAAATCAATATTATCCAGCAGGACACACTTTCATTAAAGCCTCCAAATTAGATAATTTTTCGTCAGGAATATAAATGGGATATCAACTAGTCAGTAAGGATTAGAACAAAGAGGATAAATGTCAATATGCCATATATAAAATAAGTAGATCCTACAGGCAACAACCTTCAGAGGGGTGCAATATGTCAAGCAGATGATGCGGCACCTCCTGCACCCAAAAGAAAATATTCAAATGATTGGAGACATTGCGATCAGTGGATCTCTATGTAGCACTTCATCATTGATATAATGGGTCAAAAGCCTAACTAGAATAATATACATGTCATCTCATGAAAACCTGATTCAAGCCAGAATGTTTAGGCAAAAAATTCAATTTTAAAATTTTATAACCCAAAGTATGATACCTTTCTTTCACTTTGGGAAGGCTTGGCAGATCCAACATCAAGACCCTGATACACCTGTAGCACAGAAAATACCAATTTAAGTCAATTCTTATCTGCTAATAAGAATCAATAGAAAACAAATTTATCATCGACATGGAATGCATATCCCTTGTACACAAGCACAGCCCAGGTTAACCTGTGCTATACATACTCGTCGAGCTTGCATTTCTTTAAAACCATGAGACTTTTCTTAAACTGTAAACAATTCTACTTTACAAAGATATAAAACTATCAAATCAATAGAAGATGACGGATATAATACTACGAGGCTCTATTTTGATGAAGATGAAGGAAGTGGCAATCATATAAATACCCGATAAAGGAAAAAAAAAATTATTGTGCTAAGAACTTAAGGAATTTGAGTTAAAAAGCTGCTGAACAAATAGAAGATAAACTTGTAAAATGAATTTCTATCAGTGATGTTTATTTGGTCAAAGTAGAAAAGGATTTCCTTTTCTTACCCTCCAAGAACCAAGATATTACCAAGCTCTTCAATTCGCCCAAAGCTTTTCAGCAGCCAAAAAAAACATTTAGCTGCCGTGCCGTCCAAAGGAATTTGATTCCAGAAACCAAAGCAACTGAACTAAGTCAAATAGTTTCCAGTTATCAAATAATGATAGAATTCCAACTCCTCCAAAATATAATTTTCCTTTTCCTTTCTTTGCATTTTCTCAGCAACCAAAAAAAAGGATTTATCTCCAAATGCTCTATCACGTAAAGTTTCCACCTCTAGGAAGTTGGGACCCTACAAAACACTCGAATTTCCAATCCACTTTGAACCTCAGAAAACTACTCCGCGGAGCCAATAGAAAGTATCTTACCCATTTTCTATCCTTTTCTTTGCAACCAAACAAATAGTTACGAAAACAACCAAGAGTGTTTTTTTTTTTTTTTTTTGGTGTTCTAACCTGGACAGAGTCGGCGCTTATGATTTCGCCATTGAGACGCTTAGCGAGTTCCAAAGCAAGTCTGCTCTTTCCGGCACCGGTAGGCCCAGATATAACTATCACCTTCTCCTTATTCTTCGAGCCAGAAGAAGCACAGCACTTGGTTCCCAACAGCCGCCGTCGGCCACCGAAGACGAAAGGAGCATACCGACGGAGAGACGTTTCCGGCGAGCAAGGGAGGCGTAGGCAGCATGTACGGACGCCACCAGACACTCCGCTGCTAATTTTCATTTTCATTTTCTATTACAGATAGAGGGGATTGTGTAGGTTTTCCAAATCTTTGAGAATTGATGGGGTGTGTTGTAAAACTTCTGAATTCTGATAATAGNTAAAGAAATTTAATGAAAAATTAATAAAATTATCTATAAACCAAACATTTAAATTAGTATGTATTAATAATTATAAAATAAATGGTAAGTGAGTTTCTAATTTTTTTTTCATTTTTCTATTTTTATTATTTCAGATTTTTAATAAAATATCATGATATTTATCTTCATTTTCTAAAAAAAAAGAACAAAGAAAAATATTAATCTATTTATTTTTTAATGATATATATGAATTTGCAATTAAGATGAGTAAATTAATAATGGCCTATTATATAAATTAAGATGACTCTATTTGTCAAGTAAAAGGAGTGCTAGTGGCACTGGCAGGTGTGCAAGCAAAAGGAGTGCTAGAGGCCTATTGAAGATTGTCTGCACTGTTAAATGTATGAAGAAAAAAAGAGAGACAATTTAGAGAAAATCCAATACCATGAGAGAGATTAATTATAATCGAAAGCAAATAAAATAAAAAAAGCTTTAGCTAATCATAAATAATAATATGTATAAAAAACAATACCATTCCTGGAAGTCAACAATTTAGGCGAAAAAATTGACATCCATGCATGCAGGAAGAAGAACAGATTCTAGTCCGCAACTCGCAGCTCCATAAATTTTATGGTTTTTTTTTTTAGCTCTCACTTTTCCTTTCTTTAAATTTTTTAAAAACAATAACTCAATTTTGTAACAAAATTAAATATGTTTAAATTTCTAGTTTAAAAATGAACAGCTTCACTAAAAGATCACAAATTTATTTATAAAAAGAGTGATTTAAGAAAAATGATAATCCAACAATAGAAAATAGTCTCTAACCTACATACATATTAAGTCTAACTACAAATAAGAATTTCACAGCATACCCAAATTCAACTACAAGTTTAGAATTGAATTGCTTCCCATTTCAAAGGGCTTGGAGACCTTTAGCAAATGCAGAAGTAAAAGATTGAATTTTTTTCATATGGGAGACCATTCCGATCTCAAATCCCTCATTGCCATTCTTGCTATTCGACATGCAGATAGTTTATGTTTTATTTATAGAAGTCATTTATAGGATTGTGTAAAAATATCGACTAACTGATGAAACTGACCGATCCAATCCAATTTGTTTTGATAGGTTATTTTAGTTTAATTGGATTGGTTTTGAAAATTCAAAACTTATAGTTGATTCAGTTTGGTTTTTGACATTAAAAACCGATAAAACTGAACCGATTACTTTATAATTGTTTTTTTTAACAAACTAATGGATTACTAGATTATGGTCCTGCGATTATTTTACAAAGAATATGACAATTAGTTTAATATTAATGGTATGTAGGCTTTGTATTAACTTAAATTTGGAGTTTGATTACTAAATTAATTTTGTTTTGTTTTGTTTTAGGTTGGTTTAATATGTTTATTTGTCATGTTATTTTTTTAATCATTTATGTGTTAGATTTTGAAAAAAATAATAATTTTTTAAATAAAGTTTAAACCCAACAAATATTTGACACAAAAATAGCTTAAATGTAAAATATTCAAAGTAAAAAAGCTTAAAATTTAAAAAGTCTAAAAAAATTAAACCCAAATCGATTAACCAAACTGATTCAGTCCAATTACTAATTGGATTTGATTGGATTTGATGTATAGATCGGATCGAATTGAAAAAATAAAATCAATTACTAATTAGATCTGATTGGTTATTTCCAAAATAAATCGGTTTTCGAACCGATGAACACCTCTAGCCATTTCAAAATTGTTTGGTGTTCCCTGTCCTAAATCAATATCGTATACTTGTAACCAAGGTCACCATGAGATACAAGCTTTCGGTGGAATCTAAGGTCCATCAAAATTGATTAACGAAGCCCAACTATTTGCCCCATTAAGAAGCCCATCATCCAAACCCATCATGGCTTCGTTTATTCCCTCTGATAATATGGAATTTTGTACAGATGCCCATGTGACAATAGGATTAATAAAATATGCCCATTATTTTAAAAAAACTAATTTATGCCCATATCTTATTGTTTATCCAAGAAAATACCAACTATACCCTCTCCAATTTAATGCTCTCACCAAGTCTTCTCCTTCCCATCTTACGATTTTTCTCACCATTCTCACATTTTCCATCCTCATCCTCTTCCTCTCCTTTTGTCGCCTGCTCCAGTCGACAATGATTCGGTTTAAAAAAATGCCCGGCAAATAAAAATAAAATGCTAGGCATGAAACAAAAGATAACCAAATTGCTGCCGGAAAAGAGAAGCAAAAATTCATAGAGAAGAAAAATGAAAACCCAAAGAAGATGAAGGTCAGTGACCCACCAAATGTAGACTATGGACGACAATTGACATTGGCTCAAACTAAATCTGAGCAACCAAAGCATCAATTTGAGCAGCAATCCAATGTTAGATTTTCTCATTCTTCTCTAGTCTTTTTGAGCGTCTACCCTGCAACAAATTAAGGAGTCCCACCCAATCAAAGCGGGGTCATAGTCAGAAAAATCATTTCTCTCTACCTAGTACCTCGACTCAATTGGCCGAGGTCTCATATTTTGTGGCGGGTTAAATACTTTATTTATTTTAGTTAAGTATCCCGTCCCATTTCATATACCACACCTGTATGCTCCGTTTATTAGGTGAGGTCCATCGTCTTAACCTTGGGCTAACACTGTTTTTTTAGTGTTTTCTTTGTTTTTCTTTATTTTTTTATTTTTTCATTGTAATAAATTTCAAAATACACATACTCAAGCATAAAACTAATATATATGACTTTAATAATGATTGTGACAAAAAAAATGCAAATTACTTTAGCAATGATTGTAACTAAAGAAATGCAAATTATCTTTGTCAATATTAGATATGCAATTAATTTTTTTTTTATGTCCAAAATATTTTGAGAATAGAGTCATAAATACAAAGAATCCAGATGATGTATAAAATACAAAGAAAAAAAAAAATGGTAAACACAAATTTATTTTTGAACAATGGTGACCTTGATGAAGATGAGCAAAAAAAATGGAGCGTCGGTGAAGTTGAAGTAAAAAGAGCAGGTTGATAGGAACATTAAATTGGAAAAGGTATAGTTGGTATTTTCTTGAGTAAGTTAATAAACTGATAGGTATGGATCAGTTTATTTAAAATGATAGGCATGTTTCATTAATCCTATTGCCACATGGGCATCTATACAAAATCCCCCTAATAATATCCTCTTTTCATCAGCCTATTATGCAATTTTTGAACTACGTTGCTGGGACACGCGGTTTCAATCGATGTTGATTGTCCACGCCGAACACAAACTTTGCTTTCTTTTCCTTAGCCTTTACAATGCAAACCATGTTGGAAAAAGTAACAAAAATAGGAACAAAAATACAGCAAAAAAATAGAGAAATAATATGCTTTATTTTATCTGTTACTTCATTATATAACAAACAAGAAATGCCTCTATAAATAGGCTTATCTAAAACAAACTAAGCACAAAATCTGAAAAATCAACTCATTACCAGTTGAAATCAAGGAAGCAAATCAAAAAACTAACAAACTAAAGAAAGACCAATTCAACCTTTGAATCATATTTCAACAAACCAATATGAAAGCACAGGCTAGCAAAAAGCTTTTGATATGAAGTGTTGGCTTCAACTTCTTTGCACAAACGGATTTCCTTAACTTTTGTATATGGTCTTTAGTTAATCCGAACGTGGCTCGTACCAAATCTAATGGAGCGACAGAGTTCAATATCATTAGGCATCTTTTATTGGGCCCGACCTGCTTTAGCCACTCTATTAGATAAATCGAATCGAGCCCAGTCAAGTCCTCAATGACTTCACTATCGTAGAACGGGATGAGCTTAGGTACCAGATCAGATGGTAGTGAATCTGCTCTAGCTTTGAAGATCTGAGCCCAATATTTGATAAACAAGGCCCAAGTTTTACTGTCAAAAACTGCATGGTGGGAGGTGGTTCTGATAGAAAGCCACAGTTGGGAAACACGGTGACTTGCAGAGCCATCGCCGCGTCTCATTCATCGGAAACTTCCAGCCGGGGCAGCACAAGATGGTAATCGGTTTCTCGGCAAAAGTGGGAGCCGGTGAGTTGGTAGAAATCTATGTTGGAGTCGGCTACGGTGAGCGAAACTCCATTGCCGTCCAAGTATTTGATGAATGGTCTATAAGAATGTAGGGGCCAAGTGAGATTTCTTGCGAGAGGGAGATAGTGGTGGAGGGTAGACTTGGTAAAATGTTACACGATATGATAACACGACACTAAATGACACGATAATTTGCAGGTTTGGATCTCCAATATTGAAATCGGATTGATATCAGTGTCACATGATAAGACACTATAAAAAAATGGGTTGGAAAGGGTTGGAACACGTTAACACAATAAGACACGATAAGAAAAATATTAATTTAATTATTTCCTTCTAGCTAATTTTTACATTACTTTTTTTTATAAAAAAAAAACTATAAAATTTATATTTTATTTCATTAAAAAATAACAATTTTTATATCTATTTATATATTGATATTTTATTTTAGATTCTATTTTTTTATTACTTCTATTGAATGTAGAATTTTAGTTTGCTTTATATATTTTAAATATTTTTAAATTGACAATTGTAATGCATATTTTATTTTCTTAGTCACGATAAATATTTAATATAGCTTTAGTTCGTAATATTTTACATATTTTGAATTCACAATTATTAATTATGTAGAAGGATTTAAGTATTTTGATTGTATGGTTTGTTATTTTTTTAACATGTATTAAGTATGTTGTTTTAGTTTTTATTTTTAGTTTGTAAAATGATACAAATATTTATGTTTGTTTGTGCTTCATTATTTTTTAGTAATGACTATGAAATATAAATCAAATATATTTTTTATTTTTATAAATAAATTTGAAAATAAATTTAACGTGTTAACGGATTAGATAACGGATTATACTATAATTTTATGAGGGTTTGAGTTTATATATTTTAACACGAAAGCTTAACGGATCAGATTTGAACAAGAAAATTTTGACACAACCATTATTATCACACGACACAAATACGACACGTTACGTTGCCAGATCTAGTGGAGGGTAAGAAAGAAGGATTGTTTGAGCTTTGGGATAATGGAATTTGTGTTTGAAGAAGGGACTCTGTAGAAGAGAAGATTCTGAAATGGTGGTAATCTTAGCCAAAATAAATCGAAGAAGGTCAGCGGGAGAGACTTGGGGACGGCTAAGTGTGGTCGGTCTGATGGCGGAGCCACCTTGCAGACCTCTAGTATTTTCTCCGATTGAAACGGTGCCATTTTAAGAAAGCTCAATCTTCCGCTTACTTTTTTTTTTTTTGCTAAGAAATCTTCGGCTTACTTGGGCATGCCATTATTGGGAAACAAAATGCATTAATTAGGGACAATTAACAAGCATCTTCTTTTTTTATACATGTGTATATGTTTGCGTTTTTTTTTTTAAATAATCGTTACTGTCCATAATTTGGGAAAAAATATATATAACAAATAATGGACCATTAATTCATAAATTGACATTTAATAGATATTTGGATTAATTATATTAGAGGTATCTAAATTATACATGATGTTAAAAGAAGGTATCTGATTTTTTTTTTTTTGGCAATTTAGTATTCAAACTCATTAAAACGTTAGACCTAAGTTAATTTTCGTCTAAAATTAATCTACTTTTATATGCACTGTAAGTTTCAAATGAAAGATAAACTTTATATTTTCACATGATTTCTCTTTCATCTCACTCACCTAGCAACAAAGAAGACATGGCAACCACCATGTACGGTGGAACACATTGGCATATCACCCACTGCCACCCCTAATTCCAGTGAATGGATGATCACCACGGATCCTAATGTAACCAGTAAGCATCAAAGAGGTGAGCCTTTCCACTACACAGACACTTCATTCATCAATAGCTCCCAAATTTAACCAATCTGACGTAGGAAGTCCCGTTAAAAAAAAAAACTCAGATTCAAAAGTAAAGACTAAGAGAATAATCTGGAAATTAAATCTGCAGTTTTCATTAACTTCAGAAGCTTCAAGCTTCAAAAACACAGAGAAAAATGGCGTTCCAAAAGTCCCCGCAGCAAGGAGAAGAAAGCTAGCCTAAATACTGTTCACACAGCCAATCAGATTTTGACACATGTCACTACAAGATTGAATTAAAAGAAAAACCTACAGCTAAATGAAACGAAGTGTTTAAGCAACAAAAGAAACAAAAATGGAAAACAACACTTAAACATAACGACAGTGGATTGAGGAAAGACTGCAGTTGCGGTTGAAATAAGGTGTAAGCCTCGGGTCTTCTCGCAGAGAGTCATCCTTCCCCAATTTGAATGAAATTAGGGATTGCATCCCGTAGAGAGAGAAAACCAGGAGATCAAAGGCGCAGTCTTTCTGGATCACACTGGAAGGAAATGGCAGATCCTTCGTCACTCTCCCCTGGTTGCTAAAAGCTCGACCGCGAGTGGTGAAGGAGAAGCGACGCCGGCGGCATCTGGTGGGAAGTATTCGGTGAGGTCCGCAACATTGAAGGTGGGAGAAATCTGCAGCTCTGGAGGTAGATCAATGGAGTAGGCGTTGGTAGAAATCTTCCGGGCAACTCGACAAGGGCCGATCCTTTTGGCTTGCAATTTGTGGTAAGTACCTACTGGAAATCTCTCCTTTCGTAAGTGCACCATCACAAGGTCACCAACATTGAAGGTCTTGAACCGTTGGTGTTGATCAGCAGAAAGCTTGTATTTTTCGTTTGAAGATGCAAGTTTTTCAGCAACCTTGTTATGCAATGTGGTGATTTGCTCAGCCAAATCACTTGCTGGTTTGTTAACCCTGTTAGGACTAGCTGCAAGATCTGTGATGTGATTAGGAATTTTTGTATAAACAATAGAAAAGGGACACAAACCAGTAGACCGGTTGGTCATGCGATTATAAGCAAACTCAGCCTGTGCCAGGGCTGAATCCCACTGTTTCGGCTTGTCTC
>QANX01004493.1:0-39902 GCA_003254975.1 Ochetophila trinervis | reverse complement strand
AATTGAGATCCACCAAGTTTGTCCAACATGTCTTCAATCCGAGGGATTGGAAAACTGTATCTCACGGTTATCTTGTTGATGGCTCGACTATCAACACACATCCGGGCACTACCATCTTTTTTGGGTACCAACAAAGCTGATACTGCACATGGGCTTAGACTTACTCGGATGAGATGCTTTTGAAGTAGGTCATCCACAATTCCTTGCAATTTTTCAGCTTCTTTAGGATTCATCCTATAGTGGGGTAGATTTGGAATTGAGGCTCCCAGAATGAGGTCTATTTGGTGCTGTATGTTTCTGAGGGAGGGAAGGTGGTCGGGTAAGTCTTGAGGAGCTATGGTTTTGAACCTTGAAAGTAGTTTTTGGATAGGATATGGTAGGTGTGAGGCATCGGATGATGGAAGGGTGGTGTTAGGAGAGGTTTTAGCTACTGCAATGATAGCAAAAAGTTGGTGAGAGGTTTTGGTTTCATTGAGGAATTTCTGGCCAGATATGGTGAGTAGTAATGGTGTCGGTTTAGAGGTAGGGTGTGGTGGGAGGGTAGAAGGGCTAGGCCACGGTTTAGAGGTATAGGTGGTCTCGGGTGTGTTAGGGTCCAAAACTGGAGGTGTTTTGCTAGGTAACAACACGACCTTCTTTCCTTTCCACTGAAAAGAATATGTGTTGTGTCGACCATCATGAGTCACAAAGTTGTCAAATTGCCAAGGTCGACCTAGGATTAGGTGACACGCATCCATGTCAATCACGTCACAAGCTAACTCATCCAAATACCACTTGCCAATACTGAAAGGTACCTTACAAAGTTCAGAAACTTTAGTCTCGCTGCCCTTTTTAATCCATCCCACTGAATAGGGGTTAGGATGCTTCAAAGTAGTTAATCCAAGAGTTTTCACCAAAGCCCTTGACACTATATTTTCACTACTTCCAGCATCTATTATCACATCACACACCTTTTTATTAATTGTGCATTTAGTTCGGAAAATTGAATGTCGCTGTCCGGGGTTGTTTTGCCTTGGTGTCAATAGGATTTTCTGAACTATACATAGTAGAGGCTCCCCTTGGTCTTCATCCACCAACTCCACCATATCATCATTGTCACCTCCCTCTTCCACATAGCCATCAATGTCATCCTCCCCACTATCCAAAGGCTCTATAAGATTAACAGGCTTCCGCAGGGGGCATTCATTTGATTTATGTCCAGGCTGGTTGCAACGGAAACATTTAAAAGTTTGTGGTTTAGCATACGGGTTGGGTGGTTTTGGATTTAGGAAAGGAGGTTTGCTGTTTGGTTTTGGTTGAGGGTCGGGTGGCTTAGCAAAGTGGGAGAAAGATTTTTGTTTGTCACTTTGGAAGTCATTAGGGGGTCTCCACTTGATAGGAGCCTTAGAAGCTGACCTCTGTAGCTGTTTTTCAACCTTGGCAGCAAGGTTGATGGTGTCATCTAAGGTCCAAACTGGACTGAATTCAAGCCTCTCTTGAATTGGAATGTTAAGTCCTGTTATATATCTGGAAACCAATTGGTCCTCACTCTCATTAAGGTTATTTCTTGCACTAAGTCTGCAAAATTCTTCAGTGTAGCCATCAACACTTCTGTTTTGTTGGGTGCATTGGTGATATTTCTGAAATAACACTCTGCTGTAATCAGTAGGAAGAAACCTAGATCTGAGCATTTTCCTCATTTTGGGCCAAAAATGGATAGGATTCTTGCCTTCCCTTCTCCTATTTCCATTCAGCTGTTCCCACCAAGCAGAAGCACCTCCCTTAAATTTATAAGCCACCAACTTAACCTTTTTGTCTTCCGGTATGTTCATATATTCAAAAAAAGTTTCAACAGAATGCAACCAGTCCATAAACTCTTCTATTCCAAGGTGTCCATCAAAATATTGAATGTCAACTTTCATTTTAAATTCAGATGGTTGCTGATTATACCTGTACTACTCACCATATTGGGGTCTGGTTGGTGTTGTTTCTCCAGGAAATTCAGTTTCTTCATCGGAATCTGAATCTGGAGTAGAATGACGAGGAAACCGATTCCGGTGAGGGTTTAGGGAGAAATGTTGAGCAGGAGGGGCTGGGGGTTTAGGCCGGTATGGGAAGGGAGTGTGGATTTGGGTGGAATCTGGATGATGGTTAGCATGTGGGTCTGGAATGAATTGAGGAGGTAACTGGCGTGAGCAAGGAATTTCTTGCACTCGCGCTCTGTTATTTCCTGAATTTTCCTTGGGTCCAGTAGTGAGAATGGAGCAAAGTTGTTTAATCTCACCAGCGAGGTTATCCAGCTTCTGTTCTATTCCCGTGATGGATGCCCGTAAGGCCTTCATGCTCTGAGATTCATCAGATACATGGCTGCTGCATTCACCAGAGGTAGTCATCCCGAGAATCAGAAAAAAAAAAAATTCTGAGGCTCTGATACCAACTGACGTAGGAAGTCCCGTTAAAAAAAAAACTCAGATTCAAAAGTAAAGACTAAGAGAATAATCTGGAAATTAAATCTGCAGTTTTCATTAACTTCAGAAGCTTCAAGCTTCAAAAACACAGAGAAAAATGGCGTTCCAAAAGTCCCCGCAGCAAGGAGAAGAAAGCTAGCCTAAATACTGTTCACACAGCCAATCAGATTTTGACACATGTCACTACAAGATTGAATTAAAAGAAAAACCTACAGCTAAATGAAACGCAGTGTTTAAGCAACAAAAGAAACAAAAATGGAAAACAACACTTAAACAAAACGACAGTGGATTGAGGAAAGACTGCAGTTGCGGTTGAAATAAGGTGTAAGCCTCGGGTCTTCTCGCAGAGAGTCATCCTTCCCCAATTTGAATGAAATTAGGGATTGCATCCCGTAGAGAGAGAAAACCAGGAGATCAAAGGTGCAGTCTTTCTGGATCACACTGGAAGGAAATGGCAGATCCTTCGTCACAATCTCACACCCGCTTCTGTCTCTGAGTATTTCCTCAGGTACCCAGTTCCCCAATTTTGTTATAGCATATGGGTTCCAGTGACCACGGATCATAAAGTAACTAGCAAGCATCAAAGAGGTGATCCTTTCCGCTACACAGACACTTTCTTCATCAAGAGCTCCCAAATTTAACCAATCTCACACCCGCCTTAGTCTCTAAGTATTTCCTCAGATACCCAGTTTCCTAATTTCGTTATAACATATGGGTTTGCCGTGAATTCGGTATTGGATTTGTCAGGATTGCCCAATGGAGTTTTTGTGGGTAACTTGGTTGACCTCTCTCTCGGAGAGTATTATGAAAAAGGTAAGCGAGTCTGTTTCTTCTGGTTTTGAAAGGGACTTGTTTTGGTCCATTAATGGAATTGGACCTCCGGATTTGACAGTGGTCTATGCTCCTTCTAGATGCATGGTAAAGAGTCACAATCCATTTGAGGTATTTCTCTATTGAAGGTGGTGAATAATGTTAATCTAAATTGCCCATATAGAATCGGCTAGTTTTTGTGTTGGTGAAGGGAGGGGGAGGTTGGTATAATTGAGGAGTTTTTGGGTGGAGATGGTGTGGAATTACCACTGAAAAGACAAGTTAACCCCTAACGGTGCACTGTATGTGTGGATAACGATAGACGATTTTGGATAGAAATGGATCGTATGTACTAACAGTCTAATATTTTAATGAATTTTGTACTAAAATGTTATAAAAAAAAAAGGTTTAAATATCTTTTATAATACCTGATATTAATTAAGTATTTCCAAAGTAATTAAGCTTAAATATTTTATTGGATTTACATATTTTTATTTATAGTTGCGTATATTGCACGAGGTTAGAGATAATTAATTTACGTGACAAGTACGTAGTTAATAAAAATGCTACGGATAATTGGTATCACCATGCAAATTTCTCTCCATATTTTGAAATTTAAATATGATGAAAAAACTAACTTTATGTCTATCAAACAGAAAAAAAAATAAAAAAAAATAAAAAAAATAAACGTACAATTAGACTAAAAAGCTTGTTTGGACTTAGGAATGTGATGAATTAATATATAATCGCTTTTTGAAATTGCAACTTTACTTCAATAATAATAATAAAATAAATAAAAAAGAAACCTTCAACTTAATCAAACACACCAAATGTCATTCATCAAAAAGCCAAACCAAATGTTGTCTAGAAAAACAAAAATATATAATAAAAACTAACAAGACGTGGAAAAAAGGTTTTAATAATTTACATTAACAAATCCTAAACTCAATAATCAATCAGAATTAACTTGAAAAGAGAGAGAGAGAGAGAGAGAGAGAGAGAGAGAGAGAGAGAGAGAGAGAGAGAGAAACATGATAACAATCGAAATAAGACATATTCTTCACTGTAATTGATCTCGTTCATGTATAGCAAAAGTGGCAATGGAGGCAAATGAAAGCTTTTGCTTCAACATTTGTCAAAGGGTCTTGATGCCCTTTGAATTTGTACTATCTGTTGATTCTATTTGCAACTAGGCAATAATTGATTAGCATTAATAATCATGAAAAAGTTTAAATATATTTTTTTCAAATAAATTACTAGGCTAGCCACATCAGAAATGTAAGTTGTTTTCTTTAAACAAAACCATCGCATCAAGTAGTTTATACCGGCAAAAAATTATAAAAAAGAAAATCCCATACAACATTCATAGAAAAAATTACAATTCAACAAAACCATAGGTACACTGTACGAAATTACTTTATTTGGCACACTAGATAAAAGACATTTGTACACAAAATGTCTCCAAATATGAAAAATACGATATTTTGACTGAAGTATCGCCAAATATATATGAGGCAGATTTAGCATTGTACATATCATTTAATAAGCAAAACTAATAAAATTAATATCTAAAATTGATGCTTCTAATGTTTGTGAAGTTTATAAGGCATAAGTGTTGTAAAATATNTTATACCGGCAAAAAATTATAAAAAAGAAAATCCCATACAACATTCATAGAAAAAATTACAATTCAACAAAACCAAAGGTACACTGTACGAAATTACTTTATTTGGCACACTAGATAAAAGACATTTTTACACAAAATGTCTCCAAATATGAAAAATACGATATTTTGACTGAAGTATCGCCAAATATATATGAGGCAGATTTAGCATTGTACATATCATTTAATAAGCAAAACTAATAAAATTAATATCTAAAATTGATGCTTCTAATGTTTGTGAAGTTTATAAGGCATAAGTGTTGTAAAATATATGGGCTAATTTGTAAATTTGTTCAATATACTCAATTTAAAAAAAATATTATTTATTACTATTAACGATGACTTACTCATAAAATTTATATATTATATGATATTTAAAATAGTTATCATTAATAGTTGACTTTTCATGGACAGTGTTTTAGTATTAATTTTTTAAAAAAATATTTTCAATTAAATTTCGATACATAAAAGTGGTTCCCACCGATAACTATAAATAGTAAAACTCAGCTTTAAAACTAAAAGTATAAGTTTGCAATAATATATAAAAGTTAATTCACTATTAAATATGTTGGTTGGTATTCCAGAATTACTCAATTTTAAAACAGTGAAAATAATCACACTTACATTAAACAAATATTATAATTATCATCCCCACACGGAAAAAAGAAAAAGAGAGAGAGTAAATAAGATTAGGTTTTTACCCACATTCAACGAAAATAGTAAAGCTTCAAAGCATTTCAACACCTTGATAAAATAAAGAAGAAAAAGTTTCCATTTCTTCCAATTTCATTACCAATCCAATTTCGATTCCTCCATCGCCGTTTCTGCTATCCGAAAGACTTATAGCTCCTGACTTATCTATAGAAATAACCTCAGTCATCTTTGGACTTCCCCAACCGAAATCAGTATCATAAACCTCAAACCGAGGTGAGGAAGCAACAGCAACAGGTCTTTGATTACTCTTCGTAGCTTTTCTCATTGAAATCCAAGTTTCCAGCCCTCCGTTTATAACGCCGTCTCCCAATCCGTTTACGGCTTCACCGATTGCCTTCACCGCAAAATCCACTCCGTTTGTTCCCAACAGGACACGTGTCTCTACCACAGCCGAACGAGCTTCTAAGCAGTTCCCGAAGTACGTGGCAGGGAGAGTAGGTTTCACGCGGCTTCTGCAGTCCGCGGAGAACGCGAACAGTGTCTCCTTTTCTCTTGTGTTGCGTGCCTTGGCTAGACAAACCCATGTGTACCCGCATATTACTGAAAAACTTGATACGTCAATCCCATCATGGACCGACACCGATTTCTTCAATTTTTCTATTTTCTCTCTGCTCAGCTGGAAGGTGCCTCGTACTGAATCGGGTCGAACTTGGAACTGATCCATCGTCATTAGGCTTCTGTTATTGGGTCCGTGACCGTCCTGGTTTAGCCACCCGTTCGCGTAAACCTCTCCGGCTCCGTACGGGTCTTTGATAGTCGATCTGTCGTAAAACGGCGTTAGTTCTGGCAGCAAAGGCGGTGACTCTGCTCCCATTTTGCATGTTCGAGCCCAGAATTTTGTAAACGTTGCTAAAGTTCTACCGTCCACGACCGCATGGTGAGAGGCGATTCCAATCGAAATGCCACAGTTGGGGAACAGAGTGACTTGCACCGCCATCACCGCGGCGCGTTCCTCTGAGACTTCCAAGTGGGGAAGCAGAGGATGGTAGTCGGTGGCCCTGCGGAAGTGGTTGCCGGAGAGATAGTTGAAGTCGGAGGTAGACTCGGCTACGGCAAGCGAAACTCCGTCGCCGTCGACGTAGTTGAGGATGGGTTTGGGGGAGTTTGGAGGCCAAGTGAGTTTTCCGGCAAGAGGGAGGAAATGGTGGAGAGTGAGCGACAGAGAGCGTTTGAGGTTTGCAATAATGGAGGCATCGTTTGGAGAAGAGATTTCGTAAAAGAAAATACGCTGCATTGGGATTAACCTTAACCAACGTATGTCAAAGAAGGTTAAAGGGAGAGACTTGGGGGCCAACGAGCCTGATAGGTCCGGTGGAGGAGCGACCCGGCTAACCTCGAGTATTTTCAACGGTTGGGAATGTGCCATTTTAAAGGATGAGAGAGATAGCTCTACCTGCTTAGTATTTGGAATCCATAGCCTGTACTATTAACTGTATATAATAGGTTTGGAAGCTATTGTTAGCCCAATTCATTTTCATTTTCATTTTTTTTAAAGACAAATGAATTATATATTTAACTAAAAGGAAAATAAATAAATAAACCTTTTGAGTCATCAATTATGATAAAAGTATGGGTTAATTCCACCTATACTCCCGGATGTTTGAAGAAATTACAATCTGTCCTTTTAGATTTTACAAATTCCATATACTTTATTTACGGAAGAATTCTGTCCATGACAGAATGTTAAGTATCCTACGTGGCATACATTTGACTTAAATGCCCTTCAATTAAACTAGTGCAATAAAATATTAAAAAACATTTCAAATTTTTTGAAAAAGCGTTGGAGCCGTTGCAACCCAACGGCTAGTAGACTTTCAGATGTACCCCCCAAATTAATAAAAATTGCCACAGCTTTTCCTTTATATACCTATTATCAACCTTCAAAAATTTCTTCAAACCTGTTGATTTCTACTTTCTAGCCATTACAATTCTATCCAAACAAAATCCACAATCACATTATAATTTCAAACATATCTGATCCATTACAAATTGTGGAATGTAATCAGTGAAAATGGAAGCATCAAGTGCGAGTAGTGAAGTTAATGGAGGTATAATCAGATTCAAAAACAGAAAATGTCATTGTGGAAAGAAGGCAATAGTAAGGATTTCTGAATTTACCAGGAACCCATCAAAGCTTTTTTTTTTTTTTTTGCCTTCATGGAAAATGTAGCTACTATGCTTTCTAGACACCAGATAGAGAAGAGTTTAATATGCTTGATGATGCAAACAGTGAAGAACAAAGAAGATGCAATGAATAAGTTGAAATTCCTAGGCAACACGATATGAAATCACTAAATGTAAGAGTTGAAAACTTAGAAGCAATGCAAGGTGGTTTGAAGATGATGATGCTTGTAAATATGGTACTTTTTGGCATATCAATTGCTGTATTTATATTATGTGTAATGAATATGACAATATAAAAGGAAATTTGTTTAGCAGAAAAGTGAACTAATTAAATTCAAAAGGTTCATGGAATTAGTCCAATGAACTCCATGTCACAATTCAGGTGCTTTACATTTATCACATGTCAGGCCATTCACTTTTGTATACAATTAATATACGTGCTGTGTCCCAAAAATAATATTAATACAACCCTATATTTGTAATACCTATTCATGTATACCTACCCTAACATTTACAAAAAACTAACAAAAGCCTAACATAATTTATACACCTGAATTCAAAAGAAATTGAGGCTTTATGCACCTCTTACTCTTGCTGCTCTTGCTGCACCCCATGGTGTTGCTGCTGTTGCTGCTGCTCTTGCTATCCATGGTCTTGTTGTTGTTGCTCCTGCTCTCCATCATTTTGCTAAGTTGAAAAAATAAAAGCTGAATGTTATTATATATTATTATTCATTTTAATAAACTTGGGAAAAATTATAAAATAAAACTACCTGCAAGGTTCTCTGTGTTTTTGGACATGTTCTTTAATTATAGCCAATGGCCTTGCATATCGTGCATCTAAGGGCAATAGACCTCTGCATCCTAGCAACACCTTCATTAACATCCCTCATCCTTGTCATTTTTGGCTTTCTAAGTCTCCTTCTATTTGTTGGAGGCTGCACCATGTCAACTTCAACTTTTGGCCACACAGACTTGTCTGGTAAAGAGTGGATCATACCACTATAAGTTAGGAGATAAGCTGTCCTAATCAAACTCTTGTCAACAGATTCAGATGGGTCCAGCCTCATATGCATGATGGCTGCCATGACATGCTTACATGGTATCCCACTTTTTTGCCATGAACCACATTCACAGTGGCTGCTATTCAGGTGTACCACAATTGTCTAGCTCTCATCCAGCAACTCATACTCATCATTACCAGTGACAGGACCCGACCCACCTGGATCCTGACTGCATGACTTAATATTTCCATTAAGTCAATAAGCAGTTTTTATTTCTACCAAGCCAGTAATAAATAAAATTCAACAAACGGGGAACTCTCTACTGCCAGAAATTTATTAAAACTTTCGGCAGCATCTCGTCTGTTTTAGCAACATCCCCAAATACAAGCAGTTGCAATTCCTGCAAGGAAAACATTCCTATACAAATTCCAACTACCAGCACACATATCCCAGTCAAACCAATACAATAATTATATAATTCGTAGCTGGACTCAGTATGAAGACTGAGCTGCCTACATACCCTTTTGCTAGGGATCAAGCTACCTGTAGTTCTTTAAAGCATTTGCAACAATTAGCAAATCGACATTTTCATAAGATCATCATTTCCATAAGTAAAAATCTATTTAAAACCTTTAAGCTCATAATTTCTATTCACTTTAATAGAAATAAATAAGTTATTAATTCCCACATAAACTTTAAATCCAGTCTCGACTAAAAATCATGTAAAACCCATAAAACCTGTACCACACCGTATACTGATAGATCGAACAATTCACGCAACCAGCACCCCCTGTCAAGGTTCGTGAACTAGCTGAGGTTTAATGCATACTCAACATCATCATCATCGACATCATCGACATCATCAACATCACATCACCGGTATCTCTCCCGGTGTGGCACACACAAATAAACTCATTTTATTTCAAAATCCAAATGGAAATAAGAAATTTCCAAAATTCTATATTTTAGAAATTTACTGAAAATAATCAAATTTCTTTTGTATTAAAAATTCAAACCCACATTTCCAAAACAAAGGATTCCATACTTTGTAACATTTTAACACTTGAAAGAATTATCGAAAAATCCCAACACTTTCCATATTTACAAAAATGACCCAAACTTTAATAATTTATATAAATTCCTACAGAAAATTTGTCGTAGTCTTGTTTGTTTCTATAACATTCCCAAAATTACAAAGCATAAATATCTGCAGGAAAAACACAATTCCACTATCTATAATATTTCAAAGTCACAACTTCACCACCAAAAAATAAAAGTATACATAAGTTCATGTTCAAATATCCTAACTTCACATTTAAACTACAATATGTTTTCCAATAGACAAAAAGAAAATATATTCAATTCGCATATTCTCCAGCAATGTAACAACCATCCCATAAGAAAATAATTATCATAATCAACCAAATTGATTCCCATGCAAACACAAAACTCTCAATTCCTTTCCCCACATCATATAGTTTTTCCAAACATCCAAGCATGGAAGGGTAAATACTAATAGGTGTATATATATATATACATTTATTTATATGTATAACTATATATTCATTATCTAGAATATGTGTGTCCATATACACCTACACATACTTATATATATGTATATATATATATAAACTCCAATATAATTCCATCACATAAAATTAAAATAAAATTATTCATCTCATTAATCTATAACCAACTTCATAAGCATCCAAAACAATAAAATTATGCTTATAACCATAAATACTAATTTCCTCAAACATAACCCATATATCCAAGAAACTCAAGTTTTTCCGAACCTCATAAACTTAACTTAGAATTATTTCATAATAACTCATTAGGAATACTAACATCAAAATTACTACAGAAATCATCCAAACACAGTCTAATTTTTATACAGTTATTACATACATAACTCAAAATTATATAATTTCTAAATACCTAAAATTGATAAGCAAATTATATACCAACACAAAGCCCACAAGGAGAGTGTTACAATGGTAGTCTTACCTTGACCGGTTGCTGGCGAATCTGACCGGAAAGTGGCCGGAAAGTCGCGGCCAAACTCCCAACGTTTGTACTTCCCAAACGAGGAGGATTCGAGCTAAAACGAAGCTAGAATCGGGTTCAGAGGGTCCGAAATAGTGGGGAGGAACTACCCACACGACCTTAAAGTCGCCGGATTCCGGCGATAAGAGAAAATCAGTCTCACCGATTTTTCTCTGATTTTCAGCGAAATCCAGGTTTTCACGGTGGTTGGCCGGTAGGAGGAGGTAGCCAGGAAAGTGGGCTTTTATGCCCGGGTGGTGGCGCAGCTGATTGACACCTGCAACTCGCCGATTTCGGCAAAGAATGCTGGTGCGCAGTGGCGGGAGGAGAGAGAGAGAGAGAGCGTGGTCGGGGAGAGAGAAGGAGCCAGAATTTCCAGAAATTTCTGGAAATTTAAAACCAAAGTAAGGGCAATTTCGTCATTTCTCATAATATCAGCTTCTGGAAAATGACCAAAATGCCCCTCACACTATTTGAACCATATCCTCTCTCAGTCTTAGCTCAGAATCAAGCGTGCTACTAGTCTACAAACTCGTATCGACTAGCTCTACGCAATGGTACCACAGTCAAAATAAAACTACAACCACAGATAAAGTCAACCCCGGGCCCACTTAGGATCAAACATGGTCAAATTTGGGAATTTTTTAATCTTTTCCCGAACGGGGTGTTACAACCAGACCATATAACCCGTAGGTGCCTTCTTGCCTTATGAGCCTTACTCATCTTGTGTCTGACCATAGGTGGAATTTCTGTAGGCCAAGCAGCTGCCTTCCTTTCTCTTCTCTTTAAACGACCCATCACTTTTCTCCTCACAAACTCTAGCAGTTGCANCCCGGGCCCACTTAGGATCAAACATGGTCAAATTTGGGAATTTTTTAATCTTTTCCCGAACGGGGTGTTACAACCAGACCATATAACCCGTAGGTGCCTTCCTGCCTTCTGAGCCTTACTCATCTTGTGTCTGACCATAGGTGGAATTTCTGTAGGCCAAGCAGCTGCCTTCCTTTCTCTTATCTTTAAACGACCCATCACTTTTCTCCTCACAAACTCTAGCAGTTGCAAAACTGGTTTGCTCCTATATTTGTTGATGAGACTATTAAAAGACTCAGTCATATTATTAGTGATGTGGTCTGCTTTAACAATCTCATCAAATGCATGCACACTCCAATGACATGTAGGGATTTCCATCAGCCATTTATAAGCTTCCAGACTTATGCCTTTTATTTCTTCCATGATGTCTTCAAAATCCTTTGCATTTGAAGACCTTGCTGCTGTCCAATACAGCTTCCTGAACTTCACACCAGGCCATTTTCCCTTAAAGTTGTTATATATATGTACTGCACAATATCTATGTTTGTGGTTTGGAAATATCTCACCCACGGCTGTCAAGAGGTCTTTCTGCCTATTTGACATAAAACTAACTGTCCTTGTTTCATTAACCAAAACATACTTATTGAGCAGCCCTAAAAACCACCTCCAGCTACTCAAGTCCTCAGCCTGACATACACAGATTGCCACAGGAAATAAACTGTTGTTAGCATCCAATGAGACAACAGCTAGTAAAACACCCCCAAAGGCTCCTTTTAAATGGCAGCCATCAAGACCAATGAATGGTTTGTAGCCATTTAAAAACCCATCCCTCTGAGCAGGAAAGCAAATGAAAAATCTTTGGAAAATGGGCATATCAGTTAAGACATTCCTACTGGCCATTATTTACACCATTGTTCCAGGATTCCTAAGCCTCATGATATTTCCATATTTATGCAGCTTGGCATAGCTCTCACCGTGGTCACCCCTAATCTGGTCAATGCCTGGTTTCTAGCTCTATACAACATGGACTTTTTAACTTCAATCCCAAATCTTGATCTAACCATATCAGTCATCTGAATTAAATCTATTTTAGGGTTATCCCTAAACAACTCCTCAAGCTTAAAGCTTAACCACTCAGCAGTCACCAAATGATAGGTGGTTATCTTGGTACAAGTATAATCATCCGTATATGTCTTAACCTGAAATGAGACTCCATCAACCATGGGGGATGCATGTATCCTCCATGGACATCCATGTAACTCACAACACATCGTAACTCTATCATTTTCATTTTTAATCCTCACAAAGCAGAAACCTTCTTCTATTGCATAGTCCAACATCACCTTCCTAAACTCCACAACATTATTAAAAATCAGTCCCCGACACAAATAGGGTTTTCCATCAACCCTAGGTATTGCCCACCATCTTCCTAGACATCCTAGAAATAGGGTTCTCATCCTCTGAGTCACTGCCTACAACTCTATCACCATCATCTGACTCATATAATTCAGAGTCAGAATCAATATCAGAGTTAAGCACTTGTACATCCTCTTCATCTAGTGTAGGTGGTTCTTCCTCATCCTCTCCCTGACTCCACTGAAACTTCTCATTCTCAAGTGTACATTTACCTTCTTGTTCAAATTCAGATAAGGGTTCTACTTCATGGTGGGGGGAATTCGGAATCAGAGTGCTCAGGTTGGGGTGCAGAACTTGTCACTGCTTCAAAGTCAACATCAGGTTCAGGATCTGGTTCATGATCTGCTGCAAGTTGGGGTGCTTCAGGTTAGGGTAATTCAGGTTTGGGTGCTTCAGGTTGGGGTGCAGACTTGTCATTGCTTTTGCTGTTTGTGGTTCACTTTCAGGTTGCAATTCAGGTTGGTTGGGGGGGTTAGAAATTTTTACAGGTTCTGGTTCAATAGGAATGATAGCTAGCTCTCCATCAGTTGGGTCCTCATCTGGGTCTAAGGTAGCTAATGGTTCAACCTCTATCTTAAACTTGATTCTCCCAACCCCATGTTTCTTGAAACTTTCAAACAAATATAATAGGTCCTCATCATCTTCTATATAAATACTAGCTCCTGTAGTCCAAGGTAAGCTAACTAAGACTGTCATCTTCTCTCCTCTATGGACTCTACTACCACAGCTTAAAACTTTACCATCATTTAACAGATTGATGAGACTTTACTCATCATCATCAACCCAAAATGACTCTTGTTCTTCCCTTAACATCTCAATTACAATCTCGAACAACATTGTCAGCAATCTTAAAGACAAACAATAACCATTTCTAATCAGTAAACAGAAATGCCATTATTGGTTTTCAGTAAACAGAAATGACCTAGAGCACAAAACCAATAATATAAATTCAATACCAATATTAATTCATCTCAGTTGAAAGCAATATAACCAATATTAATATTAATATTAACCAGATATTAATTAGAGACCGGATAATATAAATTCATCTCAATTGAATTGTTTATTATATAAAAAACATAGCAGAAATTCAAAAAACCAGAAACTAGAAATTCAAAAAATAGAGCAACAATATAACCAGCAATATTAATAAAAAAAATGCTGAAAACTAAAGACCAGAAATAACAGAGCAGAGAATATCAATGGCAAAACAGAGCACAAAACCAGAGCATATAACCAAAAATTCAATCTTGAAAACATAAAATATTAACCCATTACCATTAATAAAATTGAAAATACCCTAAAACACGAAAACCTTAAACATTGGTTTGGAGACAACAAAAGAAAAAAAATTAACAGAAAGAACATTTTCATAAACCAGAGCACAAACACAGAAAAAAATCGAAACATTTAACCCTCTAACTATAAAATTAAATCTACTTCATAAAGAAAAAAAATACCAAAAACCAAACCCCAGAATGCATAACATCAATCACCCGAAATCCCTAAAAATAATGGGAAAAAAAATCAAAACAGAGATGAAAAATCGAAAAAAAAAAAGAAGAAGAAGAAGAAACCAACCGTTCAATCACCAGAACCTTGCTCGAAAGCCTTCTATTTTCTTCTCCGTTTGCTTAAAACCCTAGAACGCACCATATCAATCACCATATAGTTTAAAAAAAGGGGAAAGAAATAAAAAAAGAAAAACAAAAAACAGAGAAGCATTCACTTACGGAGCACGAATCTTGCATGGAATAGGGATGAATCTTGCTCGAAAGGCTTCTCTTTTCTCTCTGATTGTTTTTGTTCACTTTAGGGTTAGGTTGCGATGGCAGAAGAAGTTGGCCCCTATTGAGGTTGCCTAGGACTGACTTCTCGACTCTGGAGAAGATGAACGTCGCCTATGAACAGACATCTCTGAAATTTCCGGCCATACGTCTTTTCAAATCAACTCAATGATAAAAATACAATTTTACCCTTTCCTAGTTAAGCTTGACGGAGGCTATCGCTCATTAAGGGAGGTATATGGAATTTGTGAAACTTCAGGGGGCGTGTTGTAATTTCTCCAAACCTCAAGGGGTGTATGTGGAATTAACCCTAAAAGTAATATGTATGGAACTCGTTGTCATGATTAAATATTTTAAGACAATCGCGGGGTACACGCTGCATTGCATTATTTGATAACTAAATAGGAGTGCAATGGCACATGGAGGGACCTGTCTTCAATACCGTGGAAGATAATAATTGTTTGAGTCATACAAAATTATTAAATTTTAATGAAATGTTAGGTCTAACAACTGGAAAAATTATTTTTGTTGGAACGAATGAAGGTAGGAACAACAGATTTTGTTGATCGTATATGTACAAGAAAGAATGATGTTCGTTGGGCCAGTTTGAGTTTAGGAACAACAATTTTTTGTTGTTCCGAAAATGTTGATTCAGGATTTGTTGAAAATGCAGATTCTATTGGTTCGAATAAGTAAATGTTGGAAGAATTTGAGTGAGAGTAGAAGTCTAATGGTGTTGAGTTTATTTTCACTGGTGTATGATTTTTCAGATAAAAATTATATTCCAAGTGAAATTGTAGATACCAAGAGTTTTAATTCTACTAGGATTCAAGATTGTCAAAGGCTATATAAAGGGATTAGAATTCAAATTTGTCTCTCTCTACACACATACAGACATTCAACTGCTCAAGCAAACAACCAGATTCTTTCTACATAAATCTGCGTTCAAGTTTTCAAGTTTCTAGAATTTCTTAGGCTTTCAGAATTATTAAACTTTGATTTTGTTTAGTCTTTTTCTCATTATTCAATTCAAATTTTATTTGTAAACTCCTTTTAATTGTTAAGGCAATAAAAGAACTCATTGAAAATTAGTTTTCTATTTCTAAGTACAATCATTTGTTATATTTTAGATTCGCGCATTACTTTTATTACTATTTTTTTCTTTAGATTTTCACAATTTGAAGGTGGCACGCTCATAGACGCTTAAGGACTGATTGTTGATCCAAAATCGTCAACATATCTTTTGGCATGTCCAGTGGGACCATAGAAAATTTTTGAGTTTGAAAATATGGTGGAAACAAGAGCTTCTAAGCATCATGAAGAAGGAAGTACTGGCCAAATTCCTGTGGTCGAACCTGGAGGAAAAGATATTCAAGATGATCAAGAATATCAAGTCCAACATGAGAATGGGGATGGATCTCATCGATCTGATATGTCAATACGTGAGTTGTCCCAACAGATGAAGGACAACCAAGAGAGATTGCTCGGCCAAATGGCCGAATCTTTCAATAATCTGATTTAAGCTTTAGGATGCCAAAATCAGGTTCCTCGGGCCGCAATGGAAGAAGTGGTTCTAGTTCATCCAATGGTCAATGAGCCTAGGAACATTCTTTATACTCCTCTACATGTGAGACATCCAGGTTATCAAGCTGAATAGTATGGCCAAAATTGGAACAGCATGCTAAATTTAATCTTTGTTGTCAGAGAAACAAATCAAGAGAATATAATGGCCAGGGTCAAGGACAAAGCCAAGGCTTGGATCGAGACGTGGTAGAAAACTTGGTCCAAAAGATTAACGGCCTAGCTTTTAGACGAATAGGCCGACCATCTTATAGGAAGCCATATCCGAACTATGTAGACTGAACAAAGTTTCCTAGAGGGTATATGTGTCCTGACTTCACTCTTTTTTTGGGTGAAGAGAATCAGTCTACTGTTGAACACATAGACTGATTCATGGCTCAATGTGGAGAATTTAGGACCAACGATGTGTTAAAGCTTACTCTCTGACTGGTTCAACATTTTCCTGGTACATCAATCTTCAGCCAGGATCGATTCAGAATTGGCAAGAGATGAAACAAAAATTCCATGAACAATTTTATAGGATTGAACCAGAAGTTCCTATGGCCGATCTTTCTTGTTTGTATCAAAGGGAAGGTGAGTCGGTCGAAGACTTTGTTGCTCATTTTAAAAGAGCAAGGAATATGTGTCATCTTGGTATTCCTGAACATGAGTTTGTGAAGATAGCTCAGAGTGGTTTAAACTTCAAGTTGAAAAAGAAATTCGAAGGCATGGAGTTTAGAGATCTTTTCGAGTTAGTATCTCGGGCAACCAGGTATGAAGAGATTTTGAAGAAAGAATATCAAAGAAAAATTTTTTCCAGGGGTTCTTACTACAAGGATCCCAATAATGAAGTCCACATGGTTGATACGGAAGATCATGTGGGTGAAGAGGAAGTGGCCGGAAAGAATGCAGCCGAAGTTGTGGCTACTAGGCCATATACTTGTAAAGCTTTGGTAAGGCCAATGAGAACTCAAAGTGTATCTAAATTGACTTTTGATTCAAAGAAGAATAAGTTTGAGGCTGATAAAAGCTATTCTTTTGATATTTCTAAAGCCAATCAAATTTATGATATTTTGTTGGCTAATAAGGTGATTCAGCTACCTGAGAGACATGTTATTCCATCAGCCGAAGAAATAAAGAACAAATCCTATTGCAAATGGCATAACGGATGGACCAATTCAACTACTAATTGTGTGTTGTTCTACAATGTTATTCAAGGTTTAATTAAGAAAGGGACTCTGAAATTTTTGGAAAAAGTAAAGGAAGTAATGGGGGTAGCTAGTGATCAATTCCCAACGACCGGGGTAAATATGACGACAGTCGATATTACAAAGTTGGCTCAACCTCTGACTAAAATAGACTTAGGGAAAACATCTGGTGGTAAAGGTTATAAGAAAAAATATAGACTAAGGAGATTGAAAATATTTCATGTGAAAAGTTAGAAACACATTCTAAACCTTTGTGTGCAAGGTGCAAGCATGAAATCAATGCTGAAAAAAATGTTCATCCCAAGGAGACAAGGAATAATGACTTGACTATTTTGAAGTCTCCATCAGAAAACCATTGGCTGCATTGTCTAAGATTAGTATTTCAAAGACTTGGACTAAAAATTGAGAGTTCATGGCCAACGAAGCATTATCAAGGAGAAGAATTGATACTGGTCCTCAAGTAATTGTCTTAAGAGATGGGGAAAAGAAGTTAGTTTCTCATAACAATGAGAAACTAAGAAGCTTTAGGCCACTAGTGACTGAGGTGGGCCGATGGTACCACTCTATGAACAATGCTTACTAACCCCTTACTAAGACACAAAAGAGGAGGTTGCAAAGACAAATAGCTGAAGCTAGAAGGTTAGCTGAGAAAGAATAAGGTAAAGAAATTTTGGCTTTGGTCCAACCTAACAAGACCAAAGACATAAAAAGCTTTGTTAGGCCGAAATCTCAACATGCAGAGATGAACAAACGGCCAAATGATGTGAAAACAGATGAATCTTCTGGTAGGAAGAAAATGAAGTGGAAACCTAGAAAGAAGGTAATTCATGAAAAAATTACCAAGGATGATAAAGAAAGAAAAATTGACCAAATGGATGAAGATAATATAGTTATGACCTCAACGGATAAAATGCTGACAATTAAGTTTGGATCTTTGGATTGGGTAGAATGTAACATGACGTTGGTTCTTCCGCAAATTTTTGAAGCTCTTCCCAACCAGCCGAATGTGATGGAAGGAGATGTAATTGAGATTGGGGGTAACAATCTTGAGATTGTAGTGAAAAAGGAACCACCAAAGTTAGAAATAGTTCAAGGACGATCAAAAAATATTATCGTCGAGAAACGAGCTGAAAAGATGGCTCAACATCTCAAGCCACTTTACATCAGTGTTCATTTTGATGGGAAGCCGGTTAATAGAGTCTTAATTGACAATGGGGCCGCAGTGAATATTTTTCCGACCACTATGCTTCCTAAATTGAACAAAGTGGATCAAGATTTTATCCATACTGAAGTGACTATGAGTAATTTTGTTGGCAGAACAACGAAAGCCAAAGGGGTTCTTCCTATCGAACTCACTGTGGGGGGGGGGGGGGGAAGTTAATTATGGTTGCATTTTTCGTAGTTGAGTCTAAATCTCAATACAATGCTTTGTTGGAATGGGATTGAATTCATACAAGCTTATGTGTTTCTTCATCTTTACATCAAGCTTTATGGTTTTGGAATGGATCCGGAGGAAATTAAGTACGAGTGAAATTGGGTTGGCCGAATATAATTGGTGTTCGGAAGAAATCATGGCCGAATGATTGGAGTTACAACTTTTGACTGAAGGAAATAATAATCATGGCTGAATGGAGCTATGGCCGAGTGAATCAATTTTGGCCGAATTAATTGTGTTGGTTGAAAGAAAAGGATATATGGCCAAAAATAAATGTGGCCGAATGGAATAAAAAAAGGGGTTTGAATTGTGGTTATTTGGAATTAATTTTTTATTTATTGGAATGAATATGCGGCAGAATGTATGAAATTAAAGTAGAGAAGGACATCTGGCCGAATAAAATTGTTTTGGGAAGAAATCATAGCCGAATGGTTGGCCGAATGAAATTAATATATATGGCTGATTGGTTGATTTGGTTGGGATTGAGTTATGGCAGAATGAAATTTGGAAAGCAAATTTAAATTATAGCCAAATTTTTGTGTGAAATAAAAAGATGTGGCTGAATGGGTGGCCGAATGAAAATTATAATTGTGTCCGAATGGTTGGCTGAATAGAATAAAAAGAATTGTTGTGGCCGAACAAATAATTGTGGCTAACCAAATGTGAGAGGAATATGGTTGGCTGAATAGGTGCAAATAGATGTAATTATTGAGCCTGGATTTTTGGTTGACTAGGAATAAAGAATGATTGGGTTTGTGAGAGTTTGAAAGTTTGACCGATTGTTATATTGAAATAATTTGGTTGGCATAATGGACAAATTTGGCTATGTAAAGAAGTTATGGTCGAATTTTTTGAGAATTTATTTCGGCTAAATAGTTTGGATGGTGTAGCTGTTGAATGGAATTGAAAATTTTGGATGATTAAAAGTGAAGTAATTATGAAGTGTAATAATGAAGATTGGAATTAAGGATGTTTGGCTAAGTTCAATATTAGTTGAGGATGAATATGCTTTGGTGGAATATTTATTATGAATGATGGAAAAATAGATGTAATTATTTTAATTTTTACTTTTTACATCTTTTTATAAAAGTTAAAATTGAGGAGGCAATGTTTGAGCCATGTAAAATTATTGAATTTTGATGAAATGTTAGGCCTAACAGCTGGAAGAATTATTTTCGTTGAGACGAATGAAGGTAGGAACAATGATTTTTGTTGATTCTATATATACAAGGAAGAATGATGTGCGTTGGGCCAGTTTGAGTTTAGGAACAACAGTTTTTTGTTGTTCCAAAAATGTTGATTCGGGATTTGTTGGAAATGCAAATTCTGTTGGTTCGGATAAGTATTGAAACGATGAAAAATGTTGGAAGAATTTGAGTGAGAATAGAAGTCTAATGGTGTTGGGTTTATTTCCATTGATGTATGATTTTTCAAATAAGAATTCTATTCCAAGTGAGATTGTAGATACCAAGAGTTTATTCCTACTAGGATTCAAGATTGTCAAAGGCTATATTAAAGGAATCAGAATTCAGATATATCTCTCTCTACACATACAGACATTCAACTGCTCAAGCAAACAACAAGATTCTCTCTACAGAAATCAGCGTTCAAGTTTTCATGTTTCTAGAATTTCTTAGGCTTTCAGAATTATTAAACTTTGATTTTGTTTAGTCTTTTCATCATTATTCAATTCGAATTTTATTTGTAAAGTCCTTTTAATTGTTAAGGCAATAAAAGAACTCATTTGAAATTAGTTTCATATTTCTAAGTATAATCGTTTGTTAAATTTCAGATTCACGCATTACTTTTATTACTATTTTTTCTATTAGATTTTCACAATTTGAAAGTGGCACGCTTATAG
This sequence comes from Ochetophila trinervis, assembly GCA_003254975.1. Taxonomy (NCBI): domain Eukaryota; kingdom Viridiplantae; phylum Streptophyta; class Magnoliopsida; order Rosales; family Rhamnaceae; genus Ochetophila; species Ochetophila trinervis. The sequence goes on along the minus strand of QANX01004493.1, from coordinate 19,018 downwards.
AAGCTTAGGGACCGATTGTTGATCCAAAATCGTCAACAGTAGTTTAATGTAAAAAAGCTAATCAGATTTTCACTAAAATTAAAGTTCCAATCTTGGGATAATTTATTATTGTCTTAAATAATTTATAAATACTGCAATGGCATACATAGACGAGTTTAATAAATCTATTACTTAATGTTTATAATGCTAGAAGACATCTTTTTAAATTTATTTATAACTACTTTTTTTTTTCTTTAGAGACTATGACAAATTATTTTCTATGAGTGCTACTATATCATTTTTACCACTTTTTTTAATTCTATATTTTTTAAATTCGATCATTTCTAATCATGCATTTTATTATGTAATAATAAAATAAAGCATGAGCTCTACAAAAATATTAAATTTATATATGCTTATAAAATTATTCGTAAAATGATTGTATATAAATTTTAACCCCTAATGACAAAACTATTTTTAAGCACTGCAGGCGTAAAAAGCAAGAGGAATGCTTCCAAATAATTAAAAGGGGAAAAATAAACCATACAAGAAACTTCTCATTTTTTTCAGAAAAGAAAATTAATAATTTTACAGATAAAATAAAATTATCAAACAATATTGAAATCTCTACGGCATCCCATTCAGGACTGTTGGTCTGGTTTGGATTTGTGTACTTGCACGAAAATGTGTGGCAAGAAGCAAATTTGAAGGGAGCATTCAAACTATTGAAATTAAGTCCTCGAGAAAATGAAGAATGATGCAAAAATAGGAAATGGCATATGGGAAATGGAATCTAGGGCTCTGATGCTCTTCGAGGAAGGCTTGCCAGAACCTTACCGTTGACTAGATTGTTACATGTTGTTTTGTATTTGATCTAAGCACTTTAAGCTACTTTAACGCAATTTTTTTAATTTCCTTTGTTTTTTTCCCCTTTTTTGCAGGCCATTTTGTAGTTTTTTCTCTTTTCTTTCCTCCCCCGTTTCAAAAAAGCTTTTTTCATCTTTAACCTTGCTCAATCCTTTCTACCAAACCTCTTCATCATTTTTTCCCTCAATCTGCCATCCTAGGTTCCCCTTTTTTCCCTTCCCATTCAGCAGCAGCCAAAGCTCAAACATATCCTTACCTTTTATTTTTCTTTTCCCCCCTTTTTCCCCTATGGACAGGTTTCTCAAAAAGGCTGTGACTCTACAAGAATCCCTTAGTAACCTATCCCTAAACCCTTCAGAGGCCTTAGGTTGCACTGATAGGATCCTAATTGGTAAAATCATATCAACTCAGAGCTTTAGGAGGTTTACAATTTTTGAGATCAACCAAAAAGTCTGGAAGCTTGGAAACAGCCTAAAAATTGAGAAGATTGACGAGAACATCTTCAAATTTGTTTTCGGCCAGAAGAAAGACATGGACTATGTCTTCAAGAATAGACCATGGTTTATGAATGGATCTTTTTTTGTTTTAAAAGATTGTCCTACTTAAAGGGCCATTACGGATATTGATTTTGATACCACAACCTTTTCTATACAGATCCATGGCTTACCTCCTCTATTTCTGGACAAAGAAACCGCAACCAAAATACGAAAACATATTAGAATTCTACATTTGGATTCCATACACAAGCGGTGTGTGGTTGGAATGAGATACCTAAGAATTAGAGTTGACATCACGGTAAATGAACCCATACCGGCAAGCTTCTTTCAAAATAGGAACGAGGGAGATAGCTCGTGGGTGCAGTTCAAATATGAACATCTTTCTGATTTCTATTACAAGTGTGAAGCCCTAAATCATGTAATGGGGAGGTGTAATTTTGAAGAGTCGGCGATGATAACTTCTGTCAACAGAATCGTGGCCAAACTCTACGGTCTTTGGTTGAGTGTTGAGCATCAAGGAAACCTACTATTCATCAACCCAAAACTCGAGAATGTTAGAGATGTGATGTTATTTAAGGAAAAGGAAGCCAATCTTGCAAAAATTGAACCTAGCAGATTAAATGAGATGTTGGAATCGCAGCTCTCGAAGGCAGATATATCAAATCCAAGGTCAAAAGGACAAAGAATAGAAAAAGAAATAGAAATTTTCCATAACGAAGTCAGCAAAAGTTTTGCTCTAGAAACTTTACTTTTTACTCTAAAAAGGCAAGGGTGGAGGAGTGAAATGGCAATACCAAGGATTGTCCTTGACCAGGTAAAAAGAGACAACCCTTCTTCTAGCAATATAGTGGGTTGGGCCTCGAAAGTAGTCCAGCGGATAGCTAGTCTAAATGCTTTGGCAAGGTTGGAAGTGGACTCAGAATGCAACAGACTGGCCCCTATTATAGAGGGAGCCTCCAAAGATGCCCTCAAAAAAAGCTTAATCAAGATCCTTAGTTGTAAAAGGCCGGCCCAATCCTGTCTAGAAGGCTCTTTTAGAAGTAACACAATCAAAGGGCCTAATGAAGCCTAGATAGAGGAAGAATATACGAAAACGCATAGCTTCTAGGAAAACTTCAAAAAATTGGAGGTTTCCACTCCTAAAGGGACCACAATCTCAACCTCACATTATAATAAAAGAGTGAAAGCTAAACCAGAGACAAGTAAAAGCGGAAGCAATTGGTCTTGGAAACCAATTGCCCTTAGACGTAGACTTAACCAATCAGAGATAGATTGGAATAGAGCAAACGAGTATGGTGGACATTCCTTAAGAAGATGCCTGGATTTTCAAATCGCTAAGGAGGCGGGCCTTATCATGCCCCTTCCTCATCCATGAAATTTTTATCTTGAAACTGTAGGGGTTTAGGAAGGCTAGATACCATAAACTTCCTAAAAGCGTTGGTAAGAAAACACAAACCGGATTGCCTGTTCCTCATGGAGACAAATGTGAACAATCAAAGAATGGATAAGGTACGTCATATACTTAATTTCTCTAACTTGTTTGCTGTGGAGGCTAAAAGCCTAGCATGAGGGCTTCTTTTGCTTTGGTCCGAGGAGGTTGGGTTGCGTTGTGAGAAAATTTCAGATTGAATTCTGAAATGCATTATACATGAGACTAACGGCATCCCTCTTGGGCATACTATCCATGCCATGGCACCCCTTATAGAAAGGAAAAAAGAAAATTTTGGGCTGATCTAAAGCACACTATCTATAAAGAAGAAGGACCTTGGATGGTTGTTGGAGATTTGAATGAATTAACAGACGAGTTAGAAAAATTAGGTGGTAGAGAGATTTGGAAGATACCTCTTTTCTTTAAGACGTTCATGCTTGAAACTGGAGGGATTGACCTTGGTCACTGAAGTAAACATTTCACCTGGGACAATGGGCAAAATGGAATGGCTTTAACCAGTGAACAAATTGACAGAGCCATTGCTGATCACTCATGGACTACAAAATATCCGAAAGTTATTGTAGAACATCTTAATTTGGAATGTTCTAACCATTGCATGATTTTGGTTAATACTGAGGGAGTTTAGCCTAACCAGAGAAGATCTTTCAGATTCTTTGAAGCCTGGTTCTGATACCAACAGATGCGAATCCTAGCGGAATGAATCGTTCTACAATGGCTCAATAGTTTACGAAGTTAACCTCGACCCACAATCCAACGAGAGATTGGAACTTTGGTATGGAAGCTTGACCCGTTGTCTATAAGAAAGACAAGAACCTTGCTATAAACGCCACAATCAAAGCTTCGTTCTTTGATTGATAAGTTAGAAGTTTTTTCTTTAGACAAACCAAAGAAGAGAGAAGAATAATTCTCAACTAATTGCTAAAATCTATTATTATGCTTATGCTGGCCGAAATTGACCTTTTAAATCAAAAACATTGTTGCCAAATATGGTTTCCTAAATAATCATCCCTAAAAGGAATAGAAAAACAAAAGACTAATATACCCTTAATCAATAAACTAATTTACAAGATAATTCCAAGCCCATTTACGTCTACTCTTTAATGTAGCTCAGCAAATTAATAAATGTAGACGTCTTAGGCCCATCCATAACTTCTTCGGCCCTTTTATCCAATGCTTGTTGAATATATAGCTCCAAGGCCTTCTTGAATTGCTTGGCTCGATTACGAGTCACGGGACCTCCTGGATAGCTCAAACCATCATATGGACCACCTCCTCTGTATGGCTCAATGTCCCCATCAAGACCCTTCCTGTTTAGATGTGGTAAATTTTGCCTGGAATAATAACTATAAGGATGGCATGGAGTGCCACCAATTAAAAAGAAGCATGTTCAACACAATGAAAGCTTTAAGGAAATGGAACAATGACCATTTGGCTTTGCCTAAGAAAAAATCAGAACTCTGGAGATGGAGCTAGAACACCTCGAGTCAGAGAAACTGGTTCCAAAAAATTAACAAAATTTGAAAATGGAGCAGATCAAGTAGCGTGCTCAGCTGGAGTCAATCTTAAGGCATCAATCTTGTGAAAATTGGCTAAAAGATGGGGATAGAAACTCAAAATTCTTCCACACGAGTCTAACAATAAGAAAGAGAAGAAACATGATTGTGGCAATCAGGATTTTAAAGGTTGAATGAGATTGTGAACCTTTAAAATATCTAACGGCATTTGCAAAGATATGGATGGGATTGTGAGGAGGTTTAGGTGGGAGTTTACTCTTTCAAATGGAAATTTTTTTGCCCTCACGGCTTGGGAAAAAGTGTGCAAACCAAAAAGTGAGGGAAGGCTGATTTTTCGGCGTTTTAAAGATTTAAACAATGCTTTGCTTGCTAAATTGGCGTGGAAAATTGCAAGAAAAGAAAACTCTCTATGGTCTCGGCCCCGAGTACTGCAGGAAAAGAAAACAATGCTTTGCTTGCCAACTGGGCAGTCCTAAGTACTGACCTCGACCGACCAGTCCTGGATCTCGGCCCCGACCATGCAATCTAAGATTATGGCTCTGTCTAAACGATCTGGGTTCTAGGTTTTGGCATCGACCAAGCTGTTTTGTGTTTCAGCTCCAACCGTGCAGTCATAGGTCCTAGCCTTGATCGAGCGATCCTAGGTACTAGCCTCGACCTGGCGGTCCCGAGTATCGGTCATGTTGAGGTATTCTTAGGCTCCGGCCAGACCAGGCATTCCCAAGCTCCAGCCTCGAATGGGCATTCTCGGGCTCTGGCTCTGATCTTGAAGTCCTAGGTTCTAGCCCCGTTTGAGCAGTTCGTGGTCGTGACCACATTCAGACATTTTTGGTTTTCTGAACCTGTCTAAGCGATCTAGAGTTCCAAACCCAATAAGGTGATTCTAGAATCTCGCCTCAACAGGACTATTCCAATTTTGCAACCCTGACTGGACGGTCAATGGATTTAGTTCGTTCAGGCAGTCCATGGTCAAGGCCTCGACCTAGTAGTCCTAGGTACAAGACCTATTCGGGTGGTCCCAGGTTCCAACCGCTTCCGAATATTTGCGATCTCGAGTTCAAGCTTGGTTAGGATTGTCTTGTGTTCTGGTATTGCTGCTAAGGACTAGATAAAATAAATGAGAATTGAAAATGAAAGTAACTTTTTTTTTTTTTATTCTGTATTTTTCTTTTAAAAGAAAATTGAAAATAATTTGTTTTTTCTTTAAATGAAAATGGTTCTTCTCGGAGGTATCACATGTCAATTGCAACATTTTTTTTTCCTACCATCATTACTAACTCAAATCTCTAACCATTTCTGCGGGGGAAAAAAAGAATCAAAGCCTGAACTGAGTTTGAAAAATGCTGTTGAATTATCACTTATTTTAAAATTTTAAACTGATAGGATTATAGATCATCATCTCTTTTATATTTTAACATTAATATTCACATTCACATGGAGGCCCATTTGAATTTTTACATGTACATTTTTGGCTCTGTTTTTTTTTTTTTTTTAATTTTTTTAGATTTTCATATATATTTTTGTTTAGGATGGAGCTATTAAGTTTTAAATTTATAATTGTTAAGTGATAGCATTTTAAATTATTACTAATTTAAAAAATTTAAAATAATAAAATATAAATTATTATCTCTTTTATATTTTAACTTGTATAAAAATAAAAATCGCTTTTCATATTTACCTTGCCAAAAAATAATTTGGACATGTGACATTTTAAACAGCTGTAACAAAATTATTGGAGTGGTACCAATTGGTACTACGGCAACCAAGATTTCTCAAATAGAAGATGCTAAAATACAATTAACCCAATATTTAAAGTATATTTAAAAAGGTTTATCTTTATTTATTCTTAAAATATAACTTTTTTGCGAGTGACATCAGGACCCACATTACACACCCATTAACTCCACAAAAGCAAATAACATTTGGTTTCGTTAAAATTCAAAAAAAAAATAAAAAAATTGCTATTTGATACTGTTTAATACTAATATGAACTTTTTAATAAAAAATCATTTAAATTATTATATTTCATTGATAATTCGTCGTCAATGATAACAAAAACATTTTTAGAAAAAAAATATAAAAAGCTTTAAAGGACTTTAAGACCTTGATAAAACAAAGAAGAAAAAGTTTCCATTTCTTCCATTTTCATTACCAATCCAATCTCAATGCCTCCATTGCCGCTTCTGCAATCGGAAAGACCGATTGCCCCCGTCTTTTCTATAGAAATCACCTCCACCATCTTTGGTCTTCCCCAACCGAAATCAGTATCATATACCTCAAACCGAGGTGACGAACCAACAGCAATGGTTCTTTGATCACTCTGCATCCCCTTGCTCATTGAAATCCAAGTTTCGAGCCCTCCATTTATAACCCCGTTCTCCAATCCTTTTACGGCTTCACCGATTGCCTCCGCTGCGAAACTCACTCCGTTTTCTCCCACTAAGCCTTCTGTGTCCGCAACTACCGAACGACCTTCCATGCAGTTTCCGAAGTATGTGGCTGGGAGTGAAGGTCTCAAGCGGTTTCGGCAGTCCGCGCTGAACACGAGCATCATTTTCTTCTCTCTTACTTTGAGAGCCTTGGCTAGGCAAACCCACGTGTACCCGCACGTGACTGAAAAAGTCGATAAGTGGACCCCATCCCCATGTTTCGCTTCGATATGGTCATACACGGATTTCTTCAGTTTCTCTGTTTTCTCTCTGCTCAGCCGGAAGGTTCCTCGTACCGCATCGGGTCGAACTTGGAACTGATCCATCGTCATTAGGCTTCTGTTATTGGGTCCTTGACCGTCCTGGTTTAGCCACCCGCTCGCGTAAACCTCTTCGGCCCCGCACGTGTCTTTGATACCCGATCTGTCGTAAAATGGGGTTAATTCCGGTACCGGAGACGGCGACTCTGCTCCGATTTTGCACGTTCTGGCCCAGAGCTTCGTAAACGTTGCGAAAGTTCTGCCGTCCATGACCGCATGGTGAGAGGTGATTCCTATCGAAATGCCGCAGTTGGGGAACAGAGTGACTTGCAGCGCCATCACCGCGGCGCGTTCGTGTGAGACTTCCAAGTGGGGAAGCAGAGGATGGTAGTCGGTGGCCCTGCGAAAGTGGTCGCCGGAGAGACGGTGGAAGTCAGAGCTGGACTCGGCTATGGTAAGCGAAACGCCGTCACCGTCGACGTAGTTGAGGATGGGTTTATGGGAGTCTTGGGGCCACGTGAGGTTTCCTGCGAGAGGGAGGAAGTGGTGGAGGGTGAGCGATAGAGAGCGTTTGAGCTTTGGAATAATGGAGGCGTAGAAAACGACATCGTTTTCGTAGAAGAAAATACGCTGGATTGGAGGTAGCCTTAGCCAGAGTAAGTCAAAGAAGGTTAAAGGGAGAGACTTTGGGGCCGCCGAGTAGGGTAGTTCTAGTGGCGGAGCGACCCGGCAAACCTCAAGTATTTTCACCGGTTGGGGCTGTGCCATTTTAAAGGATGAGAGAAAAAGCTCAACCTACGGTTGGCTTTGGAATATCCATAGCATGAACATATATACAAGTATATATATATACAACAAGGGATAAATAAATGGTAGCCCAATAAAATCAATAATGTTATAAATATGTTATGCTTACCTCTTTTGTAACTCTCAATGCCATTAACATAGTAACCGCTCCATGTTTTATTATCATTTGTAACACATGTAACTTATTTATCAAGCTGTACAAATTTCAAAACCATATCATTTATGTAAATATCTTACCTATAGAATTATGCTAAAGTTATTTTATTTTTAATATAAACTTTAATATCTTTTCTTCTATATTTTCTTTTTGCTTAAAAAAAAAAAGACATATTTGTAGCAGAGTCATATGCCCAGTAGGTATTTAGCGAGTAGACCGATTCAGACTTCTTTTTAACTTGATAAGAGTCCGCGATGGAAGTCCGTGTCGCTAAAATCTCCTACCCCTCGTGCGGTAGTAGCGGAGAGGAGCACTTGAATCCAAATGAGGCTACAAAATTCAAACTTCAACTTCCGTATTTGCAGGTGTAAAAATTCGGCTGGTTCCTACTACTGGCTACACTTTTAAATGCTTTTCTTCTATATTTTTATTTATTTATCAATCATGTAGAAATATATCGTGCATCATGACTCACAGAGAAATTGGTGAATTTTGTTATAATTGATGCAAAGCATTCAACTCAATGCATAAAGAAGTCAGAAACAGAAAAGATTAAAACGGATTATAATTAATAATTTTTTCCGTAATGGACAGAGCAACTACCAAACAAATTACCCATCGAACCATAAAGAATACAATACAAATCGATTCTCGTTTAACTGACGGTTTTCAGGGGCTGCTAGACCTTTAGTTAGTCTTCACTACTTGAATTTTTAATTGCTAAAAATTATTACCAAACAGATGGTAGGCATGCTATGTTCAATTTGAAAAAAAATAAATAAATAAAAAATGCTTAAAAATGAAGGAAAGAAATTAAAACAAAAGTTCTTAATGATCATGCAAGGTTGTTGTGTCGAGAGTTTTAAATGTTGTAATTTGAGATATTTGAATGTGTTTTTCTGTTTTTATATAGATTTTTAAACTGCAGTTTTTATTGAAATAAACTATATAATTACAACAAAACTTATTTGATGAGTTAGATAAAAATAAAAATAAATAATTAAATTTAGATAAAACTAAAACTTATTTATATCTGGACTAAATTAATCATCACCTAAATTTTTTATTGTGGTAAAAAAATACGTTTCAAGCAAGATTGAACAATCTAAACTCAAATCCTCCACCGCCTTTTTTGCTATCCGAAAAACAAATTGCACATGTTTTGTCTATCAAAGTTATCTCTATCTATTTTGGAAAAAAATTAATGTGGTTCCAAAACCATCTATCTCTACTAATTTTTTCTATTTAAATCATAATAAATAGCAAAAAAAAAAATTTAAATATTGAATCAATTTGATTGTTTCAAAAATATGCATCAGTCATATTGCCATTTGTTATGATTTAAATGGAAATATTTAGTATTTTTTTCCCTACTTTGGCCTTCCTTATTCAAAATAAGTACTCTGTACCTCAAACCGAGGCCAACCGGCGACAATATTCATCCTTACATTCTGTACGGAATTGATAATTTTCAAGTTTCTTCACCTTTTAGGACTCCATCCTTGGGACTGGCCGAAGCCTTAGCCAGATCAAGTCAAACAAGAGAAGAGGGAGAGACTTGACAGCTGCCAATATGATATATTGAAACATTTAGCTAGGGTGTTTTATCTAGTTCAGTTTTTATTTATGATTTTTAATTTTTATTTATGATTTATAATTTTTATTTATAATTTTTTGTTTATATTTTTATTAAAAAGAAAAAATGAAGAACAACAATCATTTTTTAGTTTTTTTTATGAAAAAAATTATTTTTTGTAATCATTTTTCTTTTTTTCTTTTTATTAATTTTTTATTTTTTTTTTTAAATTTTACAAATAAATTTAAATAAATCAATATTCGATTCTTGTCAGTTTCAAATTTTAGCCATGATTGTGTTGTCTTAGGTTCTAGTCTAGATGGGGTTGTCTCAGTTTCTAGCCAGACTGGGAGGTATCAGATTTCAGCCTGATTAGGCGGTTTTTGGTACCGACCGAGTGGTACCTGGTTCCGGTTTCGACCAAGTGATCCCAACAGTTTCAAATTTCGGCCCGGACCTGACTGTCCCAGGTTCCAGTAGACCATGCGGTCTCAGGTTCAAGCCTCGACTTGGCGACCAACCCCGACCGGGCGGTTTTGGATACCGATCCCTACTGGGCAGTCCCAAATTGTGGCTCCAACCGGACAGTCCCGAGCTTCGGCCTCGACCGATTAATCCTAAGCTCCTGTCCTAACTGGATGGTCTTAGGTTTCAGCCATGTTCGAGCAATTTATGGTCTCGACCACATCTGGACAGTGTCAGTATAGGCGGTCTCAGGTTCAAGCTTTGTTCAAATTATCTTGTATCTTAGTATTATCAAAAATAAAAAAATTAAAAAAAAAACTAAAAATAAAAATGATTTTTTAACGTTTTTTTTTAAATAAAAATAAAAATGATTTTTGTTTTAAAAAAATTAAAAATGGTTATTAAATACATTTTTGCTTTTAATTTTTTTAAAAAAATAAATATAAATAGTTATTAAATGTATTTTTATTTTTTATTTTTAAAATTTTTAAAAATTAAAATAAAAAATAAATTGATTATCAATCCACGACTAAGTGAAATTGTAACTTGAATATTCATCCTTCTATTCTGTACAGAATTGATAATTCCTAAGTTTTTGCACCTTTTAGGATTTGGAGATCTACTTTTACTAATTTTACTACTTAAACAAGTCTTCGAGTACGTCTATATCTTGAATAGATTTATAAGAGTCATATATTAAAATATAATTAAGTTATGTTTCTGCCTGATAATTCATTGATTTATACAAATTTATAAATTTGTTTTTCTTGTCCCTGCACAATTAATTTATTTCAGAAACAAAACTGAAATAACTTTGCATATTTCTATCACATCCGTTAGNTTAATAAAATATATAATTAATTAATAACTATAAATAATTTTTGTATACATTATTATTGGAGAATAATTTTTAAATTAATTATGCATTTATGCCACATAAATTTAGAAAATGTCTATTTCTAACCACATATACATTAATTTATATTTTCCATTGAAAATACTTTTAGTCCAGCAATATAACTATTGAAAATATATTTTTTGATCAGAAATTCAATCTTCTCTGTGTGTAAAAATTTTTATTTTCTAATTAAAAAAATGTGATTTTTTTTTTTTAATGGGAGTGTGCAATAATACTGCAATAATACTGATCTTATTTTATATATACAGATTATAAATTGCCGTATTTTACTTAAAAAAAATTAAATCGAAAATCAATAGAGGCACTGAAACAGCTAACAAATTAATCAAACAATTTGGATAACAGATAAACGTGATTCAATAAAGAAGAAGAGCCGACTCCTAAGTTGATCAAGATCAGCGGTATTAAGTTTTTGATGTTTGACTTTTAAATATTTTTTATTTTTTTATAAAAAAAGTACTAGTAGATAAATATTTAAGATGTGAATTTTTTTATTTTTTAATGGGAGTGTGTAATTGTACTCATCTTATTTTTTATATACAGACTACAAGTTGCTGTATTTTATTTAAAAAACAAAAAAATATAAATAAAAACGAAAATCAATAGAGACAGCAAGATGTCTTCAGCATATTAACGGTGGATTAGTTGTTTTTATTTATTTATATTTTTAAGTATGAGACAGAAGATCTGAATTCAGTTTTCACTTTTTCAAAGAACTTAGACACCTATTAATTTTATTAATTATCAATTGGGACCTTATGGAAATTGTTAAGTACTCTTGCACATGGAAGCTTGGTATACCTTTAGACTATGCTAATAAGTTTCTCGAGTGAATAAATAGAGGCACTGAAACTAGGCCTGGCAACGTGTCGTGTTAAACCGTGTTCGTGTCGTGTCGTGTCAAATTTTATTCATCCGAACCCAACCCGTTAAGTTTTCATGTTGAACCGTGTTCGTGTCGTGTCGTGTCGTGTCGTGTTCGTGTCGTATTTTATTCGTGTTTACTAGACATGTACGTGAGTGTTTTATTTTTTTTATTTAAATTAATATATATTGTCAAATGATAAATCATTATCAATTCATGTCTATTAAACATAAATACATATTCAAATGATATGTTAAACATTTATAAAAATATATATTAACATACTAAAATTCAACATAAATAATAACTGTGAATTTAAAATATGTAAAATATTACGAATTAAAGCTATATTAAATATTTATCGTAACTGAAAAACAAAATATGCATTTCAATTATAAATTTAAAAATATTCAAAATATTATAAATCAAACAGAAATTGTACATCTAATATAAGTAATAAAAAATATAGAATATAAAACAAAATATTAATATATAAATAGATATAAAAATTGTAATTTTTCAATGAAATAAAATATGAATTTTATAATTTTCTAAAATAAACAAAAAAAGTAATGTAAAAAGTTAACTATAATTAAATTAATATTTTTCTTATCGTATCTTATCGTGACCCATCGTGTTATTGTGTTCCAACCCGTTTCAATCCGTTTTCTTATCGTGTCTTATCGTGTGACACTGATATCAACCCGACCCGATATCGCGGACCCAAACCCGTAAATTATCGTGTCGTTTTGTGTCGTATTATCGTGTCGTGTAACATTTTGTCAGATCTAACTGAAACAGCTAACAAATTAATTAAACGATTCGGATAAAAGATAAACGTGATTCAATAATATTCATAAAAAACAACGTGATCCAATAAAGAATTAATATATTTTATGAGGAAAAAAGAAAGTACCGAAAATTCGATGAAGTATTTTTTACATAACCGAGATCTTCGTGCATGGTCTAACCAAAGGGAGAATAAAAATTGAATTGTACAGTTCAGAATCCCATAATCATATATTTTCCGGAGCAGAGTTGAATTTTATATAAAGCACAAATCAATGAGGATACCCATGTGACATAATTAAACTGACAATTTTTTTTTAATTGCGTGTAATGAATTCGATGTCACATGTTTATACTCTATACTTCTAAATTATAATATATTATTTTTGTGGTAACTACTAAGTTATAATATATGGTTATTGGACAGTACGTATTTCCTTCCTCGACCACTTCGACCTACTCATAGTTATAGCTTGATGCATCCACAATTGGATCCAATGGGAGATCCGGATCAACATGCAGGGGACAAGGGGCTCCTGATCAAAACCACTATTTATTTCCCTAGGCAATAAATTCGCTTCCAATACCCAAATCCTCAAGATAAAAATACATAAATAAATATAAATAAAAATTCATTAAGATAATTAATTTATGTTTCTGCCTATAATTCATTGATTTAATTTCAAAGTAGAAATATAAATTAAACAACTTGGCATTTTTAGACGTCGTTTGATAACTCATTCATTTTTAGTTTTTGATTTTGATTTTTGAGTTTTTTGAAAATAAAAAATAAAAATGCGTTTGATAACCATTTTCATTTATATTTTTTTGAAAAAACTAAAAACAAAAATTCGTTTAATAACCATTTTTTATTTTTTAAAAATAAAAATCATTCACTTTTTAAAAAAACGTTAAAAAATCATTTTCATTTTTGTTTTTTTTGTACTTGATAATGGCAGAATACAAGACAACTCGAAAAAAGCTTAAATCTGAGACCGCCTATACCAACACCTTCAAGATGTGGCTGAGACCACGAATTGCTCGAACTGGGTCGGAACCTAGGATCACCGGGTCATGGTTGAAACCTAAGATTACCCTATTAAGGTCGGAGCCCGAGACTGCTCGGTTAGGGTCAAAGCTCAAGATTGCTCGGTCGAGGCTAGAACTCGGGATAGCCCGATCAGGGTCTGAATCCAAGATCGTCCGGTCGAGGCTTAAAGCTGGGATCGCCAGGTTCGGGCCAAAAGCCGGGACAACCTGGTTTGGGCTGGAAGCCGAGACCATTCGATCCGAGTCAAAATATAGGACCGCTCAGTCGAGGTCAAAACCAAAGACTGTCCGATCTAGACTAAAACTCGATACCTCCCGGTCGGGCTGGTATCTGGGACCGCCCTAGTCAAGGTTGGGATATTGAATTTCCCGGTAAGAGCTAAGACCCCGGACCGTCTGGTTAAGGCCAGGACCCTTGACAATCCCAATCCAGAATCCTTAAATGGCCAAGATTCGGTATTCTATATTATTCGAATATGAATTTATTTAAATTTATTTGTAAAGTTTTAAAAAAAAATACATAAATTAATAAATAAATAAAAACAAAAATGGTTATAAAAAATAAGTTTTTTTCATAAAAATAAAAAAAATGGTTTTGTTTTTCATTTTTTTTTTTTTTTTAGCAAAAACATAAACAAAAACTATAAACTATAAACCATAAACAAAAGCGAAAAATAAGGATCCGTTTGTTAACGCATTCAGTTTTTATTTTTGGTTTTTAGTTTTTAGCTTTTTTATGGTTTATGATTTTTGGTTTATGTTTTTGCTAAAAGGAAAAAAATGAAAAACAATAACCATTTCTTGATTTTTTTTTTATAAAAAAAAAAATTATTTTACATAATCATTTTTATTTTTTTATTTTTATTAAATTTTTTATTTTTTAAAAATTTTACAAATAAATTTAAACAAATCCATATTCGATTACTGTCGGTTCCAGATTTTGGCCTCGACCATAATGTCTTATGTTTTGGCCCATACCAGGCTATCCTGATCCCGGATTCCAGCCCAGACTAGGCAATCTCGGCGGTCCCAAGTACTGCCCCTGACCAGGCTGTCTCAAATTCCAGCTGAACTGGACAGTCCCAAATTTCAGCCCGAATCGGGCTATCCTGGTTATGGCCTGGACCGAGCTGTCTTGAATTTAGGCCTCGACCAAGCTGCCCTGGATTCCAGCCTGGACGAGACAGTCTCAGATTGCGGCTCTAACCGAGTGATCTTGGGTTCTGGCCCTGACAGAGCAATCCTGGGTTCTCGCTTGGACCGGATAGTCCTGGGTTCCATCCCGGACCAGGCTGGTCCGGATTCTAGCTTAGACCAGGCAGTCCATAGTTTTGGTCCCGACTAGACGGTCTCAGGTTTTTTTTTTAGGATGTGAATTTTTTTTTTTTGGTTCAATAAGATGTAATTAAAAATAATAGGAAAGTGACAGTTGTCCCATAGACAATAGCTGATGTAATTAAACGACAATATATTGGAAAGTGGTTTAAGAAACCGAATACGTAATTGATACAAACTGTCCACGAGATCATTCAAATCAATACTGAGCAGCAATATGCCATGAGCCATGCTCATCAACACAATGAAGTTTGAGACAAAATCTTTTAGAGTGGTCTCCGAACATCTTATTAACACCTAAAAACGCAATGCAAACAACATAGGTACCTAATTAATCAAACCAGAATTGTAGCTAGCTCTTTCAAAGAGCTTCGAGACCTTTAGCAAATAAAGAAGCAAAAGTTTCCATTTCTTCCTTTGGCAGAAGCAATTCGATCTGAACTCCTCTGCTGGAAGTATCAGAAATACCAATTGTCTCTCCCATATTCAGCGAAGCCATCATCACCTTCCTTGGCTTTCCCCACCCAAAATCAACACCGTAAACATCGAACTGGGGCGACCCGGAAACAGCGAAGACGATCTGGTTTTCAGGATTCTCTGGCTCTGCATCGCTGCGGCTCGGCGGTGAACTTTCTTTGAAAAGTCCTCCATTCAATTTTCTTATTTCTTCACTGATCGCCACGGCTGCAGCGGTTAATCCGTCTTCTCCGAGCAGACTCTCTGTGTCAGCAGCGAACATAGAGCCTCCTAAGCAATTCCCCAAGTATGTCGCCGGAATTGGAGGCTCCAAGCGAGATCTGCAGTCAGCGGCGAAACCGAAAAATGATTTCTTTCCCTTGGCGGCAGTTTCTACGGACTTGAGGAGGCAAACCCAAATGTAGCCACATGTTAAGGAAAAAGTCGATATGCGAAGTGGATGTTGGGATTCAACCTTCGCGGATTTCCTCAATTTCTCAAAATTTTGTCGGCTCAATTCGAACGTGCCTCGTACCGAACCGGGTCCAACTTTATTCTCGCTCACCATTAGGCTTCTGTTATTGGGTACTCCCTCTTGCTGCTTCAACAAGTTGTTAAGCAAAATAGCTTCAGTCCCAGCGTTGTCCTTAATGAGAGTCCTGTCGAAGGAAGGTATGAGCTCTGGAAGCAGAGACGGAGAATCTGCTCCGGCATTGCAAATGTGAGCCCAGGACTTGACAAACGACGTCGAACTTCTACCGTCTAGAAGGGCATGGTGGGTGGTGATTCCGATACAAAAGCCAGAGCTGGGAAACAGAGTGATCTGCAGTGCCATCGCAGAGGCTCGTTCGGGGGACACTTCCAATTTGGGTATCAGAGAATAGCAGTGAGTAGCTTTGTGGAAGTCGTTGCTTGATTGATGGTAGAATTCGATGGCGTTGGATTCAGCTATGGTAAGCGAAACCCCATCGTCGAGATAAGTGAAGATGGGTTTGGGGGAATCTTGGGGCCAAGTAAGGCTTCCTGTGAGGGGTCGGAAGAGGTGGAGAGCGAGAGAGAGAGAGTGTTTGAGCTTTGGAATAATAGAATCGTACGAGAAATCTTCGCTTGCAGTTGCAGACGAGATTTCATAAAAGAACAGACGCTTAGCAGGTGCAGATCGTAGCCAAATTAAATCAAAAAAGTTAAGTGGGAAAGAGTTTGGGACAGAGTTTGGTTTCTCAGGCGGTGGAGCCACCCGGCAAACCTCAAGAATTTTCACCGATTGGGGCTCTTCCATTGATCTATGTATGGGCTTCTTTGATGGACCTGTAACTTTTTTATTAGTAATGTATATATGTGTGTATATATATATGGAAAATTATTCAACGAGACCTTAAGTTTTAGGAGTTTTATTGGTAAGACTCTCAGTGTTGGTTTATACCATAATAATATTAATTTACAAATGAATAATATTGGTTATAAATAAAAAATATTAGTTCAGAATAATATAATAAAATAATAACACATGTTCATGATAAAATATTTTTGAGTAATAAAAACTTTAGATGAAAAATAGTTTCGAAGAAAATATATTTAAGGATTAAAAAACTTAATGAAGAAAAAATATATAGGATAGAAAAAAATTTATCAGAAAAAAATATATACTATGAAATAAATTTTTATGGTAAATAATTTTTTTAGTAATTTAGGATATAAACAAATAGAAGAAAAAAAATTTAAATTAAAAAATTTTTAGAATAAAAATATTTTCAAAATGAAAATGTATATTGGGTAAAAAAAAATTTACGATGAAAAATAATTTTTGACAATTTAAGATAAATAAAAATTTTGGATGGAAAAAATTAAATGATTTTTTTTAATATTTCAGAAAAAAATTAAAAGATATTAACATGTCTTAACTAACTGAAGATATTATATTTAATTTTAATTAAATTAAAGTGCAATATTTATAAATGTAAAAATATTAATTATTTAAATTAATTGTAATAATTTTTATATAGATAAATTATTTTATAATGTATTAAATATATTAATTTTTAAATATTATATTAAATGAAAATAAAACAAACGATAAAAAAATTATTGAAAGATATATACACGTATAAGTTTTGTAATATGAGTGGGCATGATACACGTGGTAAGTACGAGCCCCACTAAGTTTTTTATTTTTTATTTTAAGATAAATATATTTTAGTACTTTGTAATTTTTTAAATTTGTATATTAAACTTTTAAGTTTTAAATGTATCATATTAAATTTTAAATTTATATTTTATGTCACATTAAGTCTTCAAGATTCAAGTGTATTTCATTGAGCTTTCAATTTACATTTTATGTCACATTAAACTTTTAAATTTTAAATATATCATATTAATTTTTCAATTTATTTTTTATATCACAATAAACAATTAATGTACTTTAAAACCTTTTAGAATTTTTATTTATTTTTAAATAAAAAGTACTACAATTAATTTAAACATTTAATATTTTTTACTTTGTAAAAAATTACAATTTAGTCGAATTAAATTAAATTTAACAGAATTTGTTAAATGCAGTATATTAAACTTTAAAACTTTTTTTTTATCAATTTTCTAAAATATTTAAAAACAATTATTTTTTATTAAAAATTTATTCATCCTAAAATAAAAAAATTTCATGATGAAAAAATATAAGATTAAATAAATTTCCATGATAATTTTTGTAACAATTTAGGATAAAAAAATATAATGATGAAAAATATATAGGGTAAAAAAATTCATGATCATCTTTTTAGCTGTTTAAGGTGAAATAAAAAGTTTTAGATGAAAAAAATTAGATTATTTTTTATTTATATTTTTGAAATTGGCAAAAAAATGTAAATTAGAGACTTAATGTGTTACATTTGAAATTTGAGGGCTTAATATGACATATAATATAAATTGAAGGCTTAATGTGATACACTTGAAATTTGAAAGTCTAATGTAAAATAAAATGTAAATTAAAGGTTTAATGTATTACATTTGAAACTTGAAGGTCTAATGTGCAAGTTTATTAAACTACAAAGTATTAAAATGTATTTATTTCTTTAAATGAAATCTTAGGTACTACAGTTTTTCCATGAATGGCAGAGAAGATACTGGAATCTAATGGGATTACATCATTTCAATGAAATTTTACGATCAAAAAAAGAGGCACATGGGTTGTCTGGTTAATCTAGAAGTGTAAAAATGGATGGGCCGCACGAGTATTGTACGAATACAATATGTTAAAATTAAATATAGTACGAACACGGTACATTATAAAATGTACTATGTCTAATACGAAGTATGTAATAGACTGTATCTGGCACAACACAAGTCTATAATTAGTCAAACATGGCACATACACTTGACGAGCTAAACACGACACATGCACGTGATAGATCAAGCATGGCACATGCCTGACAGAGGCTAGATACGTCATGGGTCAAATACAACATAAGCACATAATAAGTCACACGGACATACATACTAACAATTTAGACAAAATACAAACATAGTACAATACAAACAATAATAAATAATTAATCATGTAATATCTATAGTATAAAAATTTATTTTACAATAAAAGACTATTCAAATTTA
>QANX01004492.1:0-66222 GCA_003254975.1 Ochetophila trinervis | reverse complement strand
TTTCTCCCCTCTTTCTCTCTTCTCTTTTTTTTTTTCCACACTATTTCTTATCTCCAGATTTTTTGCTCTCATATCTTCTTTTTCTCATTTCTTTCTCTCTCTTCTCTTCTGCAGTTTTTTTATACGTGTATTTTGATAAAATATTGTATAAAAGATTGCTTTAGTTCCTCTAGTTGCTAAAAATATTTACCCTTTGAATTCTTATTACATAAAATCTGCAACTTTTCTATTATACAAATATCAAACTTACATAAAAGATCATTGTTGATGGTATCCAAGTAAAGCCAAAGTACTTGTCATCGTGATTATTAGAGAAATAAAACAACATAATACAAGAAAGAAATTACTAATTCTCTTAACCAAAGCCTTTTTTATAATCTTAAGAGTCCACAACCATAATTATTTATACGCTTTATAACCTTGTCAACAAACTAATAGGTAACGAAATACGAATAAAACCAACATGCTCCCCATAAGTCTTCAATACCAGATTTCATTAATCCCCAAAATCCATAGGTCCAGCGTAGAAAATTAGCCAAACAACGATTTACAAGCGAGCATCACCCAAAGATTATTTCAATTCTTATTCTCAATAAAATTCACAATTAAAATTATGTAACTATTCCAAAAACCTTATCAACCATCAAACTACAATTTCTCCTAAACTTAAAGCAATGACGGCAAGCACTCCAATTTTCCCAAATAATTCCAATTTTTCTTACGCTAAATAGCTTTCCATCCTCAGATGCACAGAATAATAAGATTTAATCACAGCCAAAACAAACCCAAAAAAAGAAAAAGTTTAAAAAAAAAAAAAAAGCAATCATAATATTACATAAATTTCATTTGAGCAGCTCCCTCGAAACCTCCATCACACAACAGCAGCTCAAAACACAAAAACACCCACATTTCGACAATTTTGAAACTTAATATTCCAAGCTATCAAACCTTGCTTACTTACCGAAAAATTGGCCTCTAGAACTATAGAAGATGTAAGCCTTCTGAGACCTTTCAGCGAGGTGCTCTAATGGCAACTCTCCAAGAGTGAGTTTCCATTGACAAGTAAACTAAGAGGGAGGTCGTGGGTGATGAGAGAAAGAGACTCACAGTCCTCAATGCCATAAAGAATATACTAAATGAGGTGCGAGAATACTAAATCATGTTTACCATTATTATAGTAATTTTTGAAATATTTTGATGATACTGTTTCCAAGATACAGTTACCACAATCCCCAAGGCCATAATGAATACAGTTGATCCAACTTCAAGTTGTCCACAGCGAGAACCTGATGCAAACATCATCAAAAATTAAAAATTTGTAACCACCAAAAGGATCATATCCTGACCATATCCACCATTCTTGGGAAAATAACAAGTCAATTTTTATCAACCCAAGAAATCAGACAAAAGAAAAGTAATGATAATACATATCGTGCTGGTTTCCTCACCGCTACTAAATTTGCAAGTCTTTCCCGTATTTTGTAATGAGACTGAAAATTCCTTTTCTTTGCTGCCATTTTAACAGTATACGTTGTTAATTATAAAAAAAAAAATAACAGTATACGTTATTGAGTTCCATTATCAAGCAACAATGCTTGCTCTTACTATATTACGCTCTGCAATACGAAGCTGTATATTGCCATTATCTTAATATACTTAAATCATATTAATCAATACGACAACTGTAATTGTTTAATTCTAAACAAAATTCTGTAACCAAATTTATATTAATAAATCTAAATCAAAGTTTTTGCCCAAATGGATATAAATCAATCATCACATCACTGTGAAATTTATTACGTTGAAAGAGAAAAATAGCAGCATTTTTTTCCAATGATACTCTTTCGAACAAATAAAAATGTGGCAAAGAATCTATATCTTAATTTTATGAAGCTAGTTTAAAATTATTTATTCACCTTAACGTCCATGTTGATTGTTTACGATTACTTTTGTTCCTACCAGTGCACTTCTGTGGCATCGCCTAATGGGAACGAAAGTGCTTTCTACTAAACACAATGGCTCTCCATATTTACGGGCCTATTCTCATTGTTCAAGAAATCAAGTATGAAAATTGCTTTCCTTTCTTTTTTATTAGGATCCCAAATTCTCAGTTTTGGAACTAGTTAACCAACTCAAAATTCTGTTTCTGTTTTCCAGCCTGGGGTTACTCTACTTTTGATTAACATGTCAAACTCTGTGTTAAGTTTTAATCCTTGAAGTCTTCAATATTTGCTATTCTGTAAGCTCATTTTTACAGGCTGCCGTTTTACTCTTTGTGATGTCATTTTACTTAACTGAATTAAGTCCAGTCTTTGGCCTTGTTTCACTTATACCAGTCCAAGCCCAAGTTCCATATGGCACCATTTCACTTATGTGCGGTTTAACCTCAATTTCCACGAGACATATATATATATTGTTATGTTGGCACTGTAGCATATCAATCGTGTATTTTTAGTTTAGATTTAGAGGTAGAGAGGTGATTAGGGTTCATGTGTGTTCTTCGTGTAGTCTTAATCTTTGTGAAGAAATCTTCGTGATTTCTTATTATTGGTTAATCTGGGTGTGTTGGGGCTTGGTGGTATAGTTTACGTTTTGTAGACTTTGCTTTGTAAACACTTCTTTAATAATAAATATAGCATAGGCTTTGGAAACAGAGCACCGATGACGTAGCCAGATTTATCTGGTGAACCTCGTTAGATTCGCGTGTTGATTTACTATATTTCTTAGTTTTTCTTTAACAATTGGTATCAGAGCTTTAGGGTTTCTAGAATCTGGGTTAGTTATTTGGTGTTTCCAAATTGTTAGAAGCCTCTCTATCACTTTAGGTGTTTATTTGTTTTTCACTTTGTGTAGTCTTGTTTTTGGAGGAATCTAAGAAGGCTCTGCACATATTTTCTCTGTGTAGGTCTGTAAGGATTTTTTCAAAGTCTTTGTGTAGTCTTGTTTTTTTGGGGAAATCTGAGAAGGCTCTGCACAGATTTCATCTGAGTAGGTCGGTAAAGGATTTTTTCAAAGTCTTTGTGTTTTATTGTGTGAAGATCAGCTCTCAAATCTTAGGGTTTTTGCCTTTCGTGTGTTGAAGAACCTAGGACAACCGTTTGTAGGCAAAGTCGTAGGTCTGTCTATGAATCTTGGAGAATTTTGTCTTAGATTTCTTTGTGAGTCAAAGATTTTTTCTTTTGTATTAGAAGAAGTCTAGATTTTGTTTTTCAGTTCACAATAACGTAGGCTTTACCACTCTCTGGAAGGTCCTAGGGTACCGATAACGAAAGGTTCTAGTGTGTGTTTTAATTTTTATTATTACTGAATTTGTTTCTTTATAATTTATATTGAATTTGTTTCTTTAATTTTTACTGAATATGTTTCTTTATTATATTGAATCTGTTTCTTTATATTACTGAATTTGTTTCTCTATATTTCTAAATTTGTTTCATTATTATTAGTTATCTGTGTTTCAATTATTCCCTTAGTATTGTTTCCTGTCTCTTCTGTTTTATGTTATATATTATGACTTTAAAAAAATTGAAGTTGAGATCTTTGATGGTACTAGGGATCTCTTTCTCTGGAGAAAGAAGATGAGAGCCACTCTGGTACAATTACGGGTGGCCAAAGCAATTGATGGTACGTATATTTCTGGCTCTTCTGATGAAAAGAAAAATTGAAATGGATGAGATAGCTTTTAGTATTGTTATTTTACATTTATCTAATGTTGTTTTAAGAAAAGTTGAAGGTATTAAAACTACTTCTGAATTATGGACTAGGTTAGGACAATTGTTTTTAATTAAATCTCTTCCTGATAAAATATTTTTACTTGAACAATTTTTTGGATTCCATATGGATGTCACTAGAGATTTGGATTTTAATATTGATCTTTTTAATCGTTTGATAATGAATTTGTCAAATTGTGGTGAAACTTTTTCTAATGAAAAATGTGTTGTTATACTATTAAATTCCTTGCCTAGTATTTATAAAGATGTGAAAAATGCTATAAAATATGGTAGAGATACTTTGATTGTAGATAGTATTGTTAATGCCCTAAGAGCTAAGGATCTTGAGTTAAAATCTGAAAACAAAAATGAAGGTCTTAGTATTAAAGGAAGACAGTCTGTTAAAACTTTTAATCATTTTAATAATAATAATAAACCTAAGTCTAGAAGTAACTCAAGGCCTAAGTCTAAATTTAATAGCAGAAAGTGTTATTACTATAGAAAACAGGGACACTATATAACGAATGTTTTAAGAATAAAAATGAAGAGAAAGAAAATGGAAATAGTAATAATTTTGATAATGGTGGATTGTCTGTTGTTTATGCTAATGTTGATTTTGGTGAAGTCTTGCTTGTTTCTTTTTCTATGCATGCTAACGAATGGGTTCTTGACTCTGGTTGTTCTTTTCAAATGTGCCCTGATATTAATGCTTTTCAGTTTTATACTAAAACTGATTTTGGTAATGTCTTGCTTGGTAATAATCTGTCATGTGATATCTATGGTATTGGAAATGTTGTTTTAACAATGGATGATGAATCTATTGTTACCTTAACTTAAGTAAGACATGTACCTGAATTAAAGAGAAATCTTATTTCTATTGGCATGTTAGATGAATCAGGTTTATCTTGTAAAACTAAAAAAGGCACAATGAAAATTGTTAAAGGGTCTTTAGTTCTAATGAAAGCTGTTAGAAGAAATGGTTTATATGTTTCACTTGGGAAAACCTGTGTAAATACTAGTAATTCTTCTATTTTTTCATGTTCTGATAAAACTATTTTGTGGCATGAAAGACTAGGACACATTAGTGAAAAAGGCTTATATTATCTGAACAAAATGGATGTGTTTGGAAAAGATAAAATAAGTAAGGTTGATTTCTATGAGAATTGTTTGCTTAGTAAACAACATAAGATCAGTTTTAATCTAAGTGGAAATAATAAAACTGAATCTGTTTTCGAATATGTGTATGTTGATTTATGGGGTCCTGTAAAGACTCAAACCCAATTAGGTAAGAGATATTTCTTATCTATTATTGATGGTTTTTCAAGGAAAGTTTGGATTTATTTGTTAAGAACTAAAGAGGAAGCTTTTGATAAGTTTAAAGAGTGGAAATTACTTGTTGAAAATAAAACAAATAAATTTGTTAAGACTTTGACAACTGATAATGGTTTGGAGTTTTGCAATACTATTTTTGATGATTTCTGTAAACCTATTGGCATGAATAGACATAGAACTGTAAGGCACACACCTCAACAAAATAGTATAGCTGAATGTATGAATAGAACTTTGCTTGAAAAAGTTAAATTCATGCTTGTTTAATCTAGACTTCGTTCTCTGTTTTGGGGTGAAGTAGTTATGATAGTTGCTTATTTAGTTAATCTTTCACCTTCTACTGCTTTAAATTTTAAGTTTCTTGAACATGTGTGGTTTGGTAGGGTACCTGATTATAGTAGACTTAGAGTTTTTGGATGTGCTGCTTATGCACATCAATGTGAAAGGAAATTAGAACCTAGAAGTACTAAGTGTGTTTCTCTAGGTTAACCCTTAGAAACCAAAGGTTTTAGGCCGTGGGTGAGGTCAAGGTTTTAGAGTAATAATTAGCCAAGATGTTGTTTACAATGAGTCTAGTATGCCCTGTAACTTGAAAAAGTCCAAGGTAAGTAAATCTAAAAAAGGAAGAGAAGTTAGAGAGTTAGACTTAGACACCAGTAAGGATAGTAATGAGGTTAGAAGTGAGTTTAGTACTCCCATACCTGAATTAGAACCTAGTGAGAAAGAAACTGAACAAAGTCAATTAAAGAGTCAGCTTGATGATGAGTCTGATAGTGAACTAAATGAAGTTCAGTCCCCTGATTCCAAAACTCTTGCTTAACTTGGCTACCTTTTAACTAGAGATAGGGTTAAAAGACATGTCAAGCCTAATAAAAAATATGCCTTTGCTGATTTCATGGTATATGCTTTTGTAACTTTTTAATAGTTAGCTGAGAATGAACCTAAAACCTATTCAGAAGTTGTTAGGTCTAAGTATTCTTCTAAGTGGAAAGAAGTTATGCTTGATGAGATGAAGTCCCTAAGTGTCAATAATACCTAGATCTTAATCAAACCCCTTCCTAACTAGAGAGTTGTAGATTGTAAATGGATTTACAAGGTTAATGAAGGTATGTCCTCTACTGATCCTTTTAAGTTCAAAGCTAGGTTAGTAGCTAAAGGATTTACTCAAGTTGAAAGGTTAGATTATAATGAAATTTTTTCACCTGTAGTAAGTATACTACAATTAGAACTGTTTTAGCTTTAGTTACACAGTTTGA
The DNA here is from genome assembly GCA_003254975.1 of Ochetophila trinervis. NCBI lineage: Eukaryota > Viridiplantae > Streptophyta > Magnoliopsida > Rosales > Rhamnaceae > Ochetophila > Ochetophila trinervis. The sequence continues at coordinate 59,930 of QANX01004492.1, read as the reverse complement.
TTGGGATCTAGAATAGTTAGATATTAAGACTGCCTTTTTGCATGGTGACCTAGATGAAACTATTTACACGAGACAACCTGAGGGTTTTAAAGTTGAACAGAAAGGAGTAGAACTGGTCTATTTACTTAAGAATTCCTTGTATGGTTTGAAACATTCCCTGGACAGTGGTATAAAATGTTTGATTCTTTTGTTGTGAATGTTGGTTTTCTTAAAAGTCAATATGACACTTGCTTGTATTTTAAAGATCTTATGAATAGTAGAGTTGTTTATCTTTTACTTTATGTAGATGATATGCTTATTGCTGGTCCTAATTCCTCAGTTATACAGAGGGTGAAATAGTTACTCAAGTCTGAACTTGATATGAAAGACTTGGGTATTGTTAAAAAATTCTAGGTATCACTATTACAAGGAATAGGTCTAAAGGATAGATGTGTTTGTCTCAGTCTTTTTATAATAAGAAGATTGTGTCTAAGTTTTCTATGGACACCTCTAGAATAGACTCTATCCTTTTAGGTCCTCATTTTAAACTTTCTAGTGGTCAATGTCCTCCTACTAAGTCAGAAAGAGTACATATGATTTATGTCCCTTATTCAAATGCAGTAAGTTTTGTGATGTATACTATGATATGTACTAGACCTGACTTAGCTTTTGGCATAAGTGTTTTAAGTAGGTTCATGGCCAATCCTAGTATAATGCATTAAGAAGCCATGAAGTGGATGTTTAGGTATCTTAAGGGTACTGAACTTGAAGGTTTATTTTATAAGAGAAATCGAGAAGATGTTGAGTTACTAGGTTTTGTTGATTTGGACTATCCTGGAGATAGGGATAGAGGAGATTTGTTTCTAGTTATGTGTTTACTCTTTGTGGGAACTCTATAAGTTGGAGGTCTCATCTTTAGTCTGTGGTTGCTTTGTCAACCACAGAAGCTGAATATATGGCAGCTACAAAAGCTGCTAAAGAAGAAATCTTGCTAAAAGGATTGCTTGGAAAACTTAAAGTTCTCAAACAAGAAGTTGTGTTGTTTTCTAATAGCCAGAGTGTTATTCATCTCTGTAAGAATCTTGCTTTTCTTGAAAGGTCCAAACATATTCATGTTAAATATCATTTCATTAGAGATCTTATTGTTAACAATATTTTTAAGATTGACAAAATTCCTACAGATTTTAATCCTTCTGATATGGGAACTAAGTTGTTACCTGCTGGCAAGTTTAATACTTGCAAAAGTTTATTTCGAATCGGAGTAAGCTAATATGTTTTTATTATTTATGCTGTGTGATAATGTTAGTAAGACTCTATGCTATATGTATTTTTCTTCTTTCTAATCTTTAAGGATTAGGAGGAGAATTGTTAAGTGATAATCCTTAAAGTCTTTATTAATTGCTATTCTGCAAGCTCATTTTTGCAGGCTGTCATTTTACTATTGGTTATGTCGTTTTACTTAACTAGATTAAGTCTAGTCTCTGGCCTTGTTTCACTTATACTGGTCCAAGCCCAAGTTCAATATGGCACCGTTTCCCTTATGTGCGGTTTAACCCTAGTTTTCACGACACGTATATATTATTGTGTTGGCACTGTAGCAAATCAGTCGTGTATTTTTGGTTTAGGTTTAGAGATAGAAAGGCGATTAGGGTTCATGTGTGCTCATGTGTGTTCTTCGTGTAATCTTCATCTTCTACCTTTCTGTTTATAGTTCTTATGAAGAAATCATCATGATTTCTTATTATTGGTTAATCTGGGTGTATTGGGGCTTAGTGGTATAGTTTACGTTTTGTAGACTTTGCTTTGTAAACACTTCTTTAATAATAGAAATAGCATAGGCTCTAGAAACAAAGCACTAAGGACGTAGCCAGATTTATCTTGTGAATCTCGTTAAATTCGTGTGTTGATTTATTGTTTTTCTGAGTTTTCTTTAACACTCTGCCTATTTTGACATCTCAATTGAGAATGATTTCAATTTGTATCCGGAGCAAGTTCAAGATTCAAAAAATTATCTTAGACAACAAAGAGAAGAGTACCATTTGACTCCAAAAGATGGTGATATTCAAAATGATGTGGTTCTACTTCATGGAACACCTCTGAAGCTAGCTGACTCACTGGACATCCCTAATTTGGAAACAGTTCTTTTGGATGGTTCATCCTCAATAAGGGTTGTGCCTAATTCTTTTGTCTTTGTGGTTCTTAGGGATTTTAAGGCTGCTACATGTGCTTAGAGATTCAAAATTCTATAATTTATTTTTTTCTTTGGATCTGCATATTCAAGAACAAATGCTATACTTGCTATTGTAAAAAATTTAAATTTATTTTAAGCCTGATTCTTTTATTTTATGCTTTTTCTTTGCTAATAAAACAAAGATTCTAGACTAAACCTCTCTAGTGGAGGAACACATGAAATTTTTTAATTTGGATTATGTTAGATTATATTAACTTTTTAGAACCAAATTTAATATAGTCTAAACCAATATCCCAATATGATATAATTAAATAAAAATAAAATAAAATCAACCATATCACAACATAGGTAAAAACTAAAAAGTAAAAAAAATCATAAAATCTAAGAGGTCTATAGAACCAAGTCAAAGAAGAAGAACAGTTAAACCTATTTACTCATTCATTCTTATAAATCATAGCCTAACATTATAAACTAAATTAGACAAAATTACGATTTACTCATAATTGATATTCAACAACACCATTGAATATGTAGTGGGTCAAAAATCAAAACTTTGGGTTTTGTGGTTAATCGCTTAATAAACGAGGGAAAAACAGAGATTTGGTTGACTCGGAAGACGACATCTAGACCGTCATACCAGCTCTCAATATGTTCTTCTCTGTAACATTAAACCAGTTTTCGATCAACATATCAAGCAAAGGCCTCCAAAGAAATGCTCGAGGCTTCTTTGATATGTCATCCCCATACTTTCATTGCTTGGGGTCCAAGAGGAACATGATTTACGAGCACATTAGGATCACTTGATGACCAACAGCCTTCAGCAACTATTTCACTTGATCTGGTCCAATCCAGCAGCTTACAATTGGTATTGGGAATGGTAGTACCCACACTCTAGCAATAAAAAAAATCAAAAATTGTTACTTGTAATTAAACAACATAATTGGTGTATATAGTGTAAATCTTTATAAATGCAAGAAACTAATTTATTGATGGAGAAATGAAGGCTACAGTTATTGCATCTTGTTAGGCCATAAATTAAAAATTGAGTAAGCAGTGTATAGAAAACAAAAGTGTACATTATTTATATGTAATGAAATAAATACAAACCTGATTCTTCACTGTGGTTAGCACTAGTGTTATTTATAAATTATTATTACATTATTAATAATACATAATAAAAAATTAACAATCGCGCACTGAGATGGCACCGAAAAAGAAAATGATGGCGAGTGAGAAGATGGCAGCGAGGGAGAATATGAGAGCAATAAATATTTTCACATAATTTGAAAGGATTCTAGCTAAATAATTAAAAAGTACCCCATCATCAAAATTATTTTATTTTTCTCGCATTTTGAAAGGAATTCTACTTCAAGACACCAGCTGGAATCCTTTCAAAATACAGAGAGATGGGCGTCATAAATACCAAAAATTATAATACTAAATTTAAACAATATAGAAGTAGTGGCAATCTCAGGTCGATTCCACACACTGATAATCAAATTTTTTCTATTCGAATTAAAGAAAAATTAAAAAGATAAATGGTGGGCTTTATATTGGCAAGTTCAAAAATTAAAGCAAACAATTTAAAAATAATAGAAATAACAATTAAAGAAAATTTTGGGTTAGAGTATCTTCAATTACTAAAGAACATGTTATCACAGACAAAAATATATTCAAAATTAATCATTCAAAGTTGGGTTGAATAAAATAGCATATCCAATTTTATTCTAAATCTCACACAATTAATTAATTTAGATATGATCATGAACTAATCTTAATTCCGAAATACTTAAAATCAACATGATCTAAATCAATTCAGAAAAGCATTAAGAACAATAGCAACCAACAATAAACAAGTCCTACAAACGTTATAAAACTTTAATCTATTATGCGTTCTCCTAAGAAATTAACAAAAACTTGGCTCACAATTGTCAAAATCTGAACTCTAATAGCAATTACCCAAAATAATTATAACAGATCCAAATTATAATAAAAATGAATTGAATAGCAAACGAATAAAATAGAAGAACACAAATTGAATAATTAAACTTGAATTAAAAGTATATAAACCATGTCTCACACCTTATAATTTAGTAACGAATAATACTCCTACTCAAGAGAGAAAATTAGCTACTCATACCCTTGTTAGAAATCTCAATTTTTTTTTTCTCCCAAAAACAGCTACTCCCTTTACAAAATAGTTAAAACCTATTTTAAATTGAAACTTAAGGCTAAAAACTGATAAAAACACGCATAAATACCTTGAATTCGGGCCCACCTAAACGCCTGGTACCACGCTTGGGCAGGTGCCTGGGCTTCTCAGATTTTGCGCGCAAATGCAGCTGGAAACACCACTCCAGGTGGTGGCCAGGCGCTTGGTGCTTGCTGCCAGTCTTCATTATTAACAGTTTTGCCACTGTTATTTCATTTTTTATCTCTTTAAGCTTAAATCCATCTAATATATAGAAAAATACAAATTAACCCATTTTAAGTGAATAAAACATGTTCAAATCAAGTATTAAGGTATATAAAATATATACATATACATTGCATCCCATTACATGGCAAGAAAGAGATTCAAATGCAAGGAGGAGAAAATTCAATTAAAATCCATATAATAAGGAATGAGTTATGGACTAAATAGAAATGGTATAAATAGATAGAGAAAATGTAAGTACATAATTGGTAAGTAGAAAAAAACAAGGGGCTACTATAGAGCAACAGTTGTCAATAAAGCGCACTATTTGGAAATGCTTTTTTAAGCGTCTCCTTTCTTTGAAACTTGGGCAACGCTTTGTCAATGTAGCGTCACAAATTTGCATCGCATTGTGCTATAGAGATCACATTTTGATGAGCCGTGTTTAAAGCATCTTTTAATATTGTTTACATTCTGCGATGCTTTTTAAGTAACACATCACAAATATTTCAAAGATGCCTCAAATTTAGCTACACTTAAGTAAAAATGTATTTTTTTTTTTAAATTTCGAGATGCTTTGTTTAGAAACGTCTCTAATTTAGTGTAACCAAACAAAGTCGTATTTCCTCGTAGAAAAGCAACTTGAATGGCTGATGAAACCTCTCGAGATGATTCAACAAAAAATGTTCAGAAAAAGGGTAAAAAAAATCTTTTGTTATCTAATTGGCCTTTATGCTTTTCGGTCTGCTTCTCTATTTTTCTGATGGCTTCCGATTGGTCTGATCGGCAAAATCTGCTACTCATTGAAAGCAAAATAAGGTTTGAGAATCTTCAAATGGAGGGATTTAATCTAGGTGGCGCCACATAAACTTATGAATGCACTGGACTAGATGGAGAACAAAAATGAGGGAAAAAATAATGCTTGGGGAGTACCACTTTGGCGTGTAGTACTTTGCAGAAAATAATATGTTGAAGGAGCTAACAACCAACGCCTCGACAACCCATGAAAATCAAAGGGATATTCTTCATTTTTCTCTCTCCCCCTTTATTTTTCTCGGTTCTGCTTCGACTTACACACTCATGTAACTTTGTCATTTTATATTTGAAAAGGAAAAAAAAAACCATTAAAAAAAATGTAAACTTTTGTTTAATTCAAATTTTTGTTATACACTTAGAATTATATTTTTACCTAAGTTTTTTTCGGATTTCTATATTTGACATGATATAATAAAATGTAAAATTTATTAATGAAACCCAAGTAAGAAAATGTATACTTTACAAATAATAAAATGAAAATTTTCATTTACAAACGAAATAAAATAATCAGACTCATTTTCCTTAAGAAATTTAAAATAATATAATTTTCTTAAAAAATTATATTAAGAAAAAAAAAAAAAAAACTATTTGTTAGAGGGCCATGGTTCAAACAAGTTTATCGTAATATGATAAAGTGGAAGGTGTTTGTTATGAACCATATGCTTTTCCTCTTTTTATTAATTTTCTACTCTGCTGTATTTTTTTTTTTCTTTTTCTTTTTTCTTTTCCTTTTTTACCTTCTCTCTGAAAAAAAATTCCAAATCATTGCTTGCCACAAGCTATTTGAACCTTTGCTCCATGCACTTTTCGTAGTGATTTTTGGTTGTACCGTGATTCACAAACTCAAAGAAATCCAGTTTTCACAAGTATCTTTCATCTGCTGGTTTTGTTCTTTTATCAGCCTCAACGCTTTTAGATATGCTTAGTTTCAGATGTATTTCTGTTCGAACGGACTTAGTCGGCCATCCATTCTTATTAGGTTTCACTATAAAGCGATAGATGCACGTTAATTCCAACCAGACAACCTGTGCTGGTCTGATGCTGTAAATGGCTTAACACAAAAAACTATTTTGTCTTGCTCGACCCAGTTATGTGTAATTTCAGCTCCAAAAGCCACGTGGAGGCTTTCCCATTTTTCATGCTTCCACTCCATGCATCAGCTCATGCTTGTGACTTTACCCTTTTCCCTGCCTTGCCCTCAAACTTTTAATCTCTCTTCTCTTCACATGACCTTGCTTCTCTATCAATAGAGAGCTTCAGTTGAGAGCATAATGTGTGAGTGTGGTGCATTATGAGTGGGGTGGAGCAAGTGTAGAGAGAGTTTGAGAAAAAGATAGGCCAAATGAGTTTTGGTGAGGAAGAAATAAGTTTTTATATTTATTGTAAATTCTAAGAGTGTGAATTGTAATTATTGAATTTTCTTCTTAGTCATTTATCTTTTATTTGTGGTTTCTAAATCACAGCAAATGGTATAAGAGCTTGAAGGTGAGTTTGAAACGTCAATTTTGAACAGAGACTTCGTCAATTTTGAACAAACAAAGTCTCTGCCATTCAAGGCTGATCTTTCAAACTTGCTCAAAATTAGTATATGAATATAACAAGTGAAAGGTCTTGATGACAGGAAGCTGTAAAAGTCAACCGGAGTCAGAGAACATATTTCGCGCGCCAAGTCACCTGCAACTCATTACGCGTCTCTTCAAGGTTGAGGACGACCACGTTAGCGCCACGTCATCCACCACGTCGTTGCCATGCTAGCAAATCATCCACACAAGCACCACGTCACTATGTCCACATCATTGGCCACGTGAGCACCAGATTCTAATTTTTTGAAAATTGCAAATTGGCCCCTGATCTTTCAAAAATTATAAATTGTATCCTTGTATTTTTAGTAACTTGTAGTTTTGGTCCAAAATTTTTGAGGTTCAGATTTTGACCCCGAAAGAGTCTCATCCAAGACTTGCGACCGTTTTTGACGCAACGGTGAACTCTACTATGCCTAATTCAGCTTTGATTTTTTTGATCAAGCCATTATAGATAAAAAAAAAATGTCAATCATAGAATCATCGTCAGGAGCTATGATCAAGCTCATTGCCACCAACTATACACTTTGGAGACCTTGGATGGAAGATCTCATTAGCTATAAAGATTTTTTGACCCTTTAGAAGTTAAAGGGAAAGAACCTAATCCAAGTAAGGAAGTAGATTGGAAGAAATTGAATAGGAAGACGATTAGTCAAATTCGACAATGGATTGACCATAGTGTCTTCCATCACGTTGTGTAGGAAACATACAAATGTGCCATTTGGAAGAAATTGAAGGACATGTACCAAGCCAAGACTGCTCAGAATAAAGCCTTTTGATGAAGAGAATGGTGAATCTAAAGCTACAGAGTGGAACTTCTTAACTCTCTTCCAGACAGCTATGATACATTGGTAGTCTTTCTCAGCAATTCAGCCCCAAATGGGAAGTTCACCATGTCTATGGTTAAAGATTCTCTATTCAATGAAAAGGCCAGGAGAAAGGACATAGGCAATAACCAGTCACATGCCCTTATTACAGAGAATCTAGGAAGACAGCAAGAAAGTAGTCGAACAAGAGGGAGATGCAAGGGCATGAATAGAGGCAGGAGTAAAGGTAGATTTACTGACGAAAGAAGCCAACATATAAGCTCTTCCATTGTGTCCTAGAGGGTCTCTTGAAGAAAAATTGCAAGAAGCTACAGAGAGAACAAAGATAAAATAATAATCAATCGAAGGAGGTGGAGAAACTCTCATCACCGTTACTGAACAAAGATATATGCCTTCAAGTTTCAAGCCAAGACGTTGAGTGGGTAGTTGATACTGCGGCATCTTATCACGTCATTCTGCACAGAGATTTCTTTAAGATGCACAAAGCTAGAGATTTTGGTACAGTGAAAATGGAAATACAAGTTTCACGAAGATTCTGGGCATTAATGATATTCAAATAAAAATGAATATCGGATGTGCAATTACGTTGAAGGATGTCCGTCATGTTGTAGAAATTCAGCTAAATCTACTCTTGAGAATAGCCTTTGATAAACATGGCTACGATAATCACTTCAGTAATGGCACATAGAAAATGACAAAAGGTGCCATAGTTGTCACCGAGGACACATTTGTAGAACATTGTATAAAACTTATGTGAAGATATATTCTGACATCCTCTATGTTACAAAAGCGAGGCGTCTCAAAATCTATGGCACCAGAAACTCGATCACATGAGTGAAAAGGGTTTGTCTAGTTTGACTAAGAAGAAGCTTATCACTGTTTCCAAACATTAAGTGTTAGAGCATCTCCAATTGTGCTCTTTATTTTAAAGAGCATCATTTTTAAAATAAAGAGCATCTTGAAGAATTTTTAAAGAACAAAAAGTTCAATTTTTTGTTAACTCCAATAGCACTCTTTATAATCACTCTTCATTTTGCATTTCCCCATAAACAATTATGATTCATATTTTTTCTCTTGTTTTTTCTATCATTTCTATACTAAGATAGTATTAAAAAATTATAATATGAAATTATAATTAATATATTTAATTATAAATATGCCTAGAAAATTGTGGAATAACAAATGAAGTTTGATATAGATAGTGAGTTGGGCTCTCTACATTTGGAGAGTCAAGCTCCACTCTTCATTTTAAATTTTTATTTTGAAAAGTCTATTGGAGCTATGAAAAAGAGATATAGCTCTTTAAAATAGAGAAGATGAAACTTTTAAAGAGCCCATTAGAAATGTTTTTAGATCCTTGCAATCATTGTTTGGTTGGTAAGCAGTATAGAGTCTCTTTCATTACCTCTTCAATGAGGAGATCAAAGATGCTCAGTCTGGTGCACTATGATGTTTGTGGTCTTTTGGAGGTGGAATCACTAGGTGACAACAAATATTTTCTAACATTTATTGATGATGCTTCTTGGAAGGTGGCAGTATACTTCTTGAGGAAAAAGGAACAAGTACTAGAGTTCTTTGAACAATTCCATGTTTGGTAGAGCCTAAAACAGGCAAGAAGCTTAAGTGCCTTCACTCAGACACCGGAAGCGAGTACACTTCTAGAAAGCTCTATGCCTACTGTAGTAAACATGGCATCTGGCATGAAAAGAAAGTTCGACACACTCCATAACATAAATGGAGGAGCAAAGAGAATGAACTGCACGATCATGGAAAAGGTCAGAAGCATGATCAGTATGGCTAAGTTGCCAAAGCCATTATGGGAAGAAACAATTTTCGCAGCCTGCTATTTGATCAACAAATCACCATCAGTTCTATTGAATTTTGAGATTCCGGAGAAAGTTTGGTCCCAAAAGATTCCCTCATACTCATACTTAAAGGTATTTGGTTGTTTAGCCTTTGTACTTGTGTCCAAAGAGCTCAGGCAGAAAGTCGATGTAAGATATATTCCTTGCATCCTTATTGGTTATGGAGATGAATAATTTGGATATAGACTATGGGATCCAAAGACGAAAAATATTATCAGAAGCAGGAATGTTGTATTTCATGAAAGCTAGACATTGAAAGACATTAAAAAACCACAATGACTTCTGTTTCAAAAATTAGTGCCGAAGATATTATTTATGATTCAGCACCTGCACAGATTGCTACAAATGATAACGAGGTGAATGAAGAAATTCCAAAAACAGAACATGAGGAGGAAGAGTATTTTGAGCAGGGGAGACTCAATCCCCGCAAGAAGCTGCAGGGTCATCACAACGGTCAGATGACAGTACACCTTTTGAGACCAATGGTTCACAGGTCTAAAGATCTCAATGAGATTGGATTCCATTAAAAAGATATCTGGAGTCAAAGTATATTTTGCTTATAGAATAGGAGAGCTAAAGAGTTTCCAATAAGCCATATCTCATCAAGATAATAGAAAATGGTTGCAAGCAATGAAGGATGACATGGAATCATTTCAAAAAAAATCATACTTATGATTTGGTTAAGCTTCCAACTGGGAAGAATGTACTAAAGAACAAATGGGTATTCAAAGTCAAGAAATATGGCAATGGAAATGTGGTGAAACACAAAGCCCGATTGGTAGTCAAAGGTTTCTTTCAAAAGAAAAAATTGACTTTTGACAAGATTTTCCCACCTGTGGTGAAGATGACTTTGATATGGGTTATTCTCGGTTTAGTAGCTAGTCAAAACTTAAAGCTTGAACAAATGGATGTGAAAACTGCATTTCTTATGGTGATTTACATGAAAAAATCTATATGGAGCAGCCAAAAGGTTTTGAGGTTTCAGGAAAAGAAAACCTCATTTGCAAATTGAAGAAGCGTTTATATGGCCTCAAACAGGCTCTAAGGCAATGTTACATGAAGTTTGATTCTTTTATGGTGAGTCAAGGCTACAAGAAAACTGCTACAAATCAATGTGTTTATATACAGAGATTTCCAAATGGAAACTTCATTGCACTTCTACTATATGTTGACGATATGTTGATTGTCAGATAAGATGCAATGAAAATCAATAAGTTGAAGAAAGAACTTTCCAAATCTTTTGCTATGAAAGATTTGGGACCTGCTCGACAGATCTTGGGAATGGAAATAGTCAGAGACAGAAAAAATCAGTGGTTATGGCTTTCTCATGAGGCATATGTTGAATGAGTGATAAAATGATTCAACATGGATACTGTAAAACCAGTCAGTATTCCACCAACAAACCATTTCAATTGAGCAAAAGATCGAGACCTTGACAGTAGAAAATCTACATAAGGTTATATCTACAGTTTTTGTAAGGGGATCTATGTCATGAAAGTCAGGATTGCAGAAGTGTGTTGTTTTATCTACAACAGGAGTAGAGTATATTGCCGCAGTGGAAGACGGTAAGGAAATGTTGTGGTTGAAGCGTTTTCTTAATGAATTGGGGATCAAACATAAAGAGTACAAGATATATTGTAAAAACCAAAGTGCCATGGATTTGAGCAAGAACTCGATGTATCATTATCGAACAAAGCACATAGAAATCCGCTATCATTGGATAGGCGAAGTGATTGAGCAGCAACTGCTTAAACTTGTGAAGATTTAGATAAAGGAGAATCCAGCATATATGCTAATGAATATCGTGATACAAGAGAAGTTGAAGCTTTGCAGAGACACAACTGGTGTAAGTGGCTGATAACAAGTGTTTCAAAAATTGCAGCTAGAAGGAGAGAATTGATAGTTTAAATAAATGTCAATAAACTGGCATAGCAACATCCAAATCATCATAAATAAAATATCTTGCCATTGCTTAGAAATATTTGGCCATTAATGCAATTCATTAGTAAGATTTACTGGGACCTTAACATGAAAGAAAATCTAGTCTTATTTTTACATTAATAAAGATACATGTTTATCTCTTTTCTCTCATTATCTAACAACAAAAATTGTATAAGGAGGCAAGAAATTATTAGTGAACTATTAGCTAAAGCAATAAAAACTTAAAGATTTTCTAGCGGAAGAGAGGGAATTTTCCAGAGAAAGTTTTTCTTTAAAACTGACTCAAGCTAAAGCTTTTTTTTTTCACTTTTCTAGAAGCTAAAAGAGATTGTTAGTCAGTTATATTTAACCAAGACTCTTTGACTATGAAAAAAATTAAAGAAATGAAAAAGAGAAAGTTGTAAACTAACTGTGCCAAGGTGGCATGTAGGTGAGCTGGATAAAAACTAACCACACATCTGCACTACCCCCCTCAAGCTAAGCCTACCTCAACACTTAACAACATCTAGGATTCAATTACACTGAGTTTACTTCTCAAATATAAAAGTCGAGCAGTTCCTAGAGCCTTTGTAAATATATCGGCTATATGCTCTTTTGTTGGAACAAACTGTATCTCCATTTCTCTATTTAGGACTTTATCTTGTATAAAGTGGATGTCTATCTCGATATGTTTTATCTTTGCATGAAAAACTGAGTTGTAAGATAATTCTATTGCTCCCAAATTATTGGACCAAACAATTGGATTTTGCAAATCCAAATTGAGTTCCTTTGTAAGTTGAGACAGCCAACTTAGCTATTATATTTGCTAGTGCTCAATACTCTGCCTCTGTACTTGATCAAGCAACAACTAATTGTTTCTGCAAACTCCATGAGAGAAGATTTGGGCAAAATAAGACAAAATACCCACAACATGACCGTCGATCGGCACCTTGCCCAATCATTATCAGTAAAGCCATGAAAAACCAACCGATCCTTTTCTCAAGAAATAAACCAAAGTTTGTAGTACCTTTAAATATCTTAGTAGAGCCTTTTATAGGCTTCCCAATGTGTTTTCTGAGGCTTACTGACAATTGGCACAACTTATTAACAGAGAAAGCAATTTTTGGTCTAGTGATTGTTAAATATTGGAGAGCACCAACCACACTCCTATAATGCTCTACATCTTCAAGAACATCACCATCATGAGCTGACAATTGTTTTCCTGACAACATTGGGGTAGAATAGCTCCTAGCTTTATCCATTTTTGTTTGGCTAAGAAGATTTGCAACATATTTACATTGAGACAACTGAATTGCAGTGGCTGCTCGACAAATCTCCAAACTAAGAAAATAGTTCGAAGTACTCAGATACTTAAAGAGAATTCAACATTCAACTCTGAGATCATATAAGAGATGTATTCACTATTTGAACCAGTGACTCTTAAATCATCTACATAAACCAAACCAAACCAAAAATATGAAGAGAACCATTTTTGAAAGTGAAGAGAGAAGTATCTGGAACAAAACCCTCAAACCCCCTCTTCAACCAAGTTGCTCGAAGCTTCTCAAACCAAGCTTGAGGGGCCTGTTTCAAACCATATAATTCCTTGTTTAATTTGCAAACAAAGTAAGGCTATTGTGGACTAACTTAGCCTTCAGATTGTTGCATAAAAACAATCTCATGCAATGTGCCATTGAGAAATGCATTGGTAAAATCAAGTTGACAAAAAAGCCATTCATACGCAAGAGCAAGTGTAAGAATAATCGAAATAGTAGTAGATTTAATCACGGAACTAAATGTCTTAAAGAAATTAAACTCGAGCTTTTGATAAAACCCCTTTGCGACCAGTCTGGCATTATAATTTTGTACCGATCCATCTGCATTATACTTTACTTTGGAGACCTTGCCAACCACATTCATTTGAGGATCGTAGGGAACCAGTGACCAAGTATCACTGTTAACCAAGGCATCATATTCTAGTCCATGGCTTGCTTCTATTCAAGAATCGTGAGAGAAACCTTTATGGACCAAGATTCTATGGAATAGACTTGATATTAGAGGATGAAGTATGACTTTGAGGAGTTGAACAACTAGTAGAGGTACCAACCTGTGAAACATAGACCTTAGGCTTAATGATCCCATTTTTTGAACGAGTCTGCATGGGGTGTGTGTGTGTTAATAGGCATCACTGTTAAATCTATGTAAATATGAGTAGTTGACTGAGATTTATTTGAAGCAGAAATATAAGTGCTTGAAAGATCTGAATTACTAGAAGAGAATTGAGTTATTGATGTTTTACTATCACAATCGGTGACTTCACTATTTGTTGATGATGTTACATGTGAGGTATTACCAACTGAAACAACAATGTTTTCATGACCACTGCTATCAAGAGGCTATAATCAAGATGGTGAAGATGGCAAAGATGTATCAATAGTGGGGTCACATTAGTTGGGGTAGACATTGTACCAGCTGACTCATCAAAAAGTACATTGGGTGATTGTAATGTCAGTCATAGAAACACTTTTTGGCTCAAGTGTAGTAGTAGGAACACGCTGCAACTCACAAGTAATAGGTGTAGGAATAATGGGCTGCACAATTGTAAGTGGCTGGAGAAAATATTGACCAGTGGACCTGAAGTCACTGAAGTCCCCATAATCTGACTTAGAGGAAAGAAAATCAGTATGACAAGGAAACTCTTGTTCATTAAATTCAATAGTACTAGACACATAAATTTGGCCAGAGGAGTTCAAGCACTTATACCCTTTGTGATCATTAGAGTAGCCAATAAAAATGCACTTGGATTATGAAACTGAACCTTGTGATTACTGTATCCAAATACTCGAAGCCTTGTGTAGTCAAGAACTTGATCAAATAACTTCTGAAAGGGACTAAGAAATTCAATACCTCTGTAGGCAAGCAATTGATAACATGCATTGCAATGTGGAATGCTTCCCACAAAAACTCCGAAGGCATACTAGCTTGAGACAAGATAGACAAACCAACTTCCACAATGTGTGATGTTTGCATTCGGCTCGACCATTTTGGAAATGTGTATAAGGACAAGGATGGGAAAACAAATGCCATGTTCCTTAAGGTAAGACACAAAATTCCTATATTCTCGGCCCCAATCCAATTGAACACATTTCAGTTTTCTATCAAATTGTCTTTCAACAAGCCGATGAAATTGAACAAAATTTTCAAGCACCTATGTTCTAGTCTTCAAAGGATATATCCAAGTATACATAGTACATTCATCAAGGAAATGAACATAGTAACAATAACCTTCCTTCGAAACAGTAAGAGAAGGTCCTCAAACATCAGTATGTATTAGTTCAAAAGGGACAGTAGATATGGAATCAGATTTTGGGAAAACATTCTAATGTTGTTTACCATACTTGCAAGCATCATAAAATGTCAAAATATTTGTTTTACTATCAACTTTCAAATTAAAAATCTTATTACTCATTGTAGTGTAATCATGGAAGTATGACCAAATCAACGATGTAAACGATGTAAAACATTGACATTAGCTAAACCATGCTTAGAAATAGATGAAACTGCAGAATTACAAGACATAAGTGTATTTATATGACACACAGTATATGAACTTGTAATAGTATTACGTTGACTCTTATTTTGAAGATAATATGTAGAAACACTCTTAGTAAGAAACTCACTCATAATAGGCATCTTAGGAAGAGATCTTGAGCACCAAAGAGGCACGGTGAATATCTATTGTCCACATGACTTAGGTGAAAGCAGTTGACACAAGGCTGAAAAGATAGGAGTTTCAAACTTGTATAAACCACCTTCGAGTATGCCTCTAAGGAGTACTAATCCAAGCTGTTTCTCTTTAATCAAATACCAATTAGAGTGAAATTCCACAATTATATTATTATCTTTAACAAGGTGTGAAAGACTAAGTAAGCATTTGGCTATGGTAGGAACAATAACAACATCATGTAGCAGTATAGTATACCCAAAAGCATAGGGAATTACAATATGTCCCATTCCAACAATATCTATATCAAGACCATTAACTATAAAAAGCTTGTTCTTACCGTTGTAATCAATATGCTGAAGAGAACTATCAACTATGATGTGGTTTGTGGCACCACTGTCTAAGTACAACTTGAATAACCAATGGTAATGGGTGTCACTATGCTACATACATTGTATTAAGAGGTTTAATATTAGAAAATTTTCAAGGCAAAGCACCAAATGAAGGCTGACTGACACCATGCATAAATGGAGTATATGGGTTCCAATTAGGAACAGCTGCATATAGAGCTTGAGTAAAGCTAGATACTGCAGACGATGTACTAATTGGTTGTTGAATACATGAATTATAAAGCTGAGACTGACCGAAACCTGGAGGAGTTGAAACATATTGTGGATTGTATCCATATCTAGGAAATTGCACCAAATTTCCCTTTAACAGAGGAGGCACGATTTAAGAATTTATTGAAGGTTTCACAGGGTTGCCAAACCAAAAATAACACACATCTTCAATATGCCCAATTTTCTTACAGATCTGGCATTGCAACTTGTTGTTTTCCATTTATTCTTGCCTTTATATTTGTTGAAACCAGACTCATTCCTCTCATTGACATGAACCTCCCCTGAATATTTAGCAGTTGACATATCACCACGACTACTACTAGTATTAGGAGTTAAATTTGTAATAGCCACATTATTACTTACAATACCATCTACCTCATCATTCAAAGACACAAACTTGTCCATAGATTTATGTGCAACAAAATCAACATTGTGAGATAAACATTACTTGCAAAATTTAGAGATTAATCTACCAAAGAAGAGAAGTTTCCAACCTGTTCTCGTAATAGAGTAGATGTTGCTGAACCTCATGTAGACTAGGAAGCACAAATAATGTAGTCAAATTAACCACAAGAATTTTGTATTTACAACCAAGCCTCCCAAGATATACGAGACAAGATCATCTTCAACAAGAAAGCATCCATCAGTAGCTATCTGATATGCAGTTCCTTTCATTTTGAAAAAATATGTGGCTATATTTATACCTCATTTCTTTGTATTTTGTAACTGGATTCACATATGAATTAATATCATGAGTGATTTTGCCAAATTCTTCTTGAAGTTTGAAGATCGATTACCAATCCTAAAACAGACTTAGAAATTGAAGCAACTAACCAGCCTTGCAAGGCTCATCTTGAAGAATCCGCAATTGCTGATCCAAAGAGAAACCTCCAAGAATCTTTGTGTCAACTTCGCATCCTAGGGCAATGATTTCCTCCATGAATGAAGGTTCTTCTTTGAGCACAAAACTATCCAATTTGTGACCATGCAACAATGGAAGAACTTGAGCTTTTCCTAACAAATAATTGCCAGCTTCTAGTTGAACGATTAAGCTAGGAAATAGAGAAATGGTTATTAGCTGCTTGTTAAGATCCCTTGTTTTTTGTATAAAAGTGGAACTAGCATTTTGTGAAGAATTCATCCCAGATTTGTCAACATCTAGATCTGTCGCCATCCAGATCTGTCGCCATTGCTACAAATATAAGAGCTCTGATACCATAAAGATTTTATAGCAGAAGAGAAAGAAATTTCCAGAGAAAGTTTTTCTTTAAACTGTACACAAGCTAAAGCTTCTATTTTACACTTTCCTAGAAGCTAAACGAGATTGTTAGTCAGTTATACAAAACCAAGACTCTTTGAGTACCGAAAATAGAGGTGTCAAAATGGGCGGGCCGCACGAGCACGGCACGTTAAAATTGAGCACAACACGAGCACGACACGTTACAAACCATATCATGTTGAGCACGAAGCACGTAATGGACCGTTCCTGGAACAACACAAGTCTATGATGGGTCAGGCATGTGACAGGCCAAGCATGACACAGGCACGTGACAGGCCAAGCACAACACAAGCACATGACAAGCCACACATACATACTGATAAGCATAAAATGTTAATGTTTTTATGCCATTTTTTATATTGAATTTAAGCTAGTTTATAATTAAATGATAATGAAAGTACTTAATTATTGTATTTTTCTATTTTCAGTAAAAGAAAGACTAAAGCCGGAATTACTATGTTTATGCGCAACTTTTACTGAGAAAATCATATATGGAGTTACACCTTGAAGTTTTGTACGATTCTAGTTTCAAATGATTCCTAATTCACTAGGATTCAATATTGAAAAGTTTCATTGCAATTAGTTTGGCCAATCAGTGCCAGTTTGATTTACAAAATCACTATTTCCAACAGTTGCGGCATATTTACACCAATTCAGGAAAACTGGAATTTTAGTGCTTTCTCGATGTCCAATTTGTGTAAACAAGATATTCCTGGAAATCTAAGACATAGACCTAACTTTTTCCACAAGAATCATTAGATTCATAGTTCATTTGGTCACCCAAAGTCTACTTAAAATCTGTATGACGGTCATTGAAGATAAAAAAGGAAAGTTCTTTGCTTATTTGGACTACATTTGTGATTGGACTACCATGTCACCACACACCAACCATGTGTTCGAATTTGCCACATCATATGCCACATGGGAGGTCAGATTATTCTAATTTAATTATTGGAATAATATTTTGGATAAAAAATACGAATTAAAGATTGATTTTAATTCCTAGAGGGATAAGGAATGTTTCCTTATCTCTAGTTTGAACATGAGGCACAAAATACCTCAATGTCGTTATGGTGGCTGGCCATTTAGAGAATTTATGGAGACTGAGATTATGTAATATTGTATCTCCTATATTATCTACGTTTTAGAGATACCTTAGGGTTAAACCATTCTTAAACCTCTCCTATAAATAGATTGCTACCTTGAGAGTGAAAAAAAGATCCTTTACCCAATTCACTAGCCCTCACGGCTACAGCAGTCTTCTCCCCTCTCCAGCCGCATCTTTCCCTTTCTTTCCCTCCCCATTCTCACAACAACATAGGTATTTAGTTAGATTTATTATTCAATTTTTAAGAGAGCAAAGTTGTGCTACACAAAGAGAAGTCCAAGGAGATTCGGTCAGCCTTTAGAAAAGTTACCTTGAGGCTTTGATTATAGTTTGAAGAAGCTAAGAAGAGAGGATTGAAGAACCAATTTCCAGTAGTCATAAATCCGGATTTTTTTTCTTTTCTCTTATTTTCTTTGTTATTTAAACTATGTTGTCTCTTATTTATTTCATGGATAATTTTGATATGATGGGTAGCTAATTTTTCTATAAGGATTATGAAGTAACCATTTTATGACTATTTAATTTCTAATGCATATTTAAATTCGATTCATGTTTAAGGTTAATATTTTATTGTGCTTCCATGAAAATTAAGGTGCATTGATTAAGTATTTATATTGGCTTAGAAATAAGGAGTATAGATATGGATGGGCAATAAAATACATGGTTATAGAAATATTGCATGCCTTAGTGACAACTTTAACATGATTTATTGGATTTGCATGTCTTNTAAATTCGATTCATGTTTAAGGTTAATATTTTATTGTGCTTCCATGAAAATTAAGGTGCATTGATTAAGTATTTATATTGGCTTAGAAATAAAGAGTATAGATATGGATGGGCAATAAAATACATGGTTATAGAAATATTGCATGCCTTAGTGACAACTTTTAACACGATTTATTGGGTTTTCATGTCTTAGGCTTAAATTTCCAGGTTTAGATTATAAGTAATTAAACACGTTGTGCTTGCTAAATTAGAATGCATTGAGTAATCAACTTCTAGTCATATGTGGTTAAAAGGGGGTTAACCTATGAATCTACAATGCATTAGGGCAAAATATGACAAAATATGAGTATTAGTAGTGAAATCATAATCCTTGTTTCTTAAAATCTGTGAAATCGTACTTGCTGCCTTGTTCTTGTTTTTAATATTGCTTTGCTTTTAAATTCATGCTTGGATACACACAAAAATCAAACAAACTCTCTTTTAATTTTCAAAGTTTAATTTACAGTTTATTTAATTTCAATAACTAGAGACATTATTCCTTGTGGGATTAATATCGAAATTCTCTTAGAACTCAACTTTATTACTTGTTTATTCATGCACTTGCGAGTTAATTGTACCACAACACATACATACTAAAAATATGGACAAAATACAAATTTAGCACAATCCAAACAATAATAAATAATTTATCATATAAAATCTATTGTATAAAGACTTATTTTACTATAATAGAATATGTGAATAAGGCTAACACCAGACATTTTAGACTGTCTTATGTCTATGAAAGATTGGGAAAATGGAAAATCTAGAGCACAAAATTGGAAGGATGACTTAGTTGATTATTTCTCAAATGTAGTTTTAAATTCGAATATTGATTTGGAATAAAATATATAAAATAAAACTATTAATATATATTTTTTATTTTTTTAGTTGTAAATTCTTATTGTGTTATGTACTAATTAAAAATTAAAATATATTATTTAATTGTTAATTTAATTTAGTTTTAATATTTATTTTAAATAATTTTTAGTCATCTATATAATTTATATTATAAAAAAATATGCAAATATAATTGGCATAGGCACAGGCATGACATGTGCCCGGCACTAACACGGCATGAGCACATAAGTGCTTGGGCCCATAGCACGCTTGACACGGCACAAAAACTAAATGGGCCGGTACAAGCATGGCCCGAAAAATAAATGGGCTGGCACAAACACGACACGAGCACGAATGAACCAGCTTTTAAATGGACCGGGCCAGTATAGCACGGCCCATTTTACACCTCTAACCAAAAACAAAATAAAACAAAGAAAAAGTTATAAATTAACTGTGCTGAGGTGGCAGGCAGGTCAACTGGACAAAAACTAACCACACATTTACAACAAAACTAATTTGAAACTCACTAGCAAGGTATACAGCAGCACCACCAACTTCATAAAACCAATTAATCTCTCTCTTTATCAAAATGAAAAATCTTTTAAGGACCATGAAAGTAACCTTACAACCACATCCACAAGGTTAGAGTAAAAAGTAACCTAAATCAAAAACCATTTTGTATTTTTCAAATTTTATCAAAAGCATATGAAAACTAGTCTAAACATGCATAAAAACACATAAGAACCATTAAAATTCACAATATTGTAAGTGAAAAAAGCATGCTTTTCCACTCAAAACTTAAAACAAACAATGTCCTAATTGTTTAAACATAGAATAGCAAAGAAATAGAAGTAAAGAAAACTTCCATCAATATGCATCCATTGCTCCTAAAAAAATGGACGGTTTTTCAAGTTGAACATGCAAGCTTACACGTTCTTTTTCTCTTGGAAAACCTATAAAGACTAAACAAACAACTCAAACATACCAAAATACTCAAACAAAAATAGAAGCAAAGTAAAAAATTATAAAGAAAGAAAAATAAAGGCTAAGGTAAAGAAAACATCCCTAAAGATTTGATTGGTACCAATAGAAAACAACCTACATGACAAGCTTGAAATTGAGAAATTTGTGCACAATGACATGCGACCATATCTCATGCTTCACCATCAAAGAACATCCGTCCATGCTAAATGATGCGCTAAAATTGCATTCCATTAAAGTTGCACCTTAAATCAAATACTTAGTCAATTTCCTCCACCAAACCCGAAATTCCTTCTATTGAATAGGTATGATTTCTTCTCTTTTTGTTTTTAACTAAAAAAAATAAACAAATGAACAATAGCTAAACAATAATCCAAATAACTAATTAAATAAAATTTAGGTGCCTTCCAAAAGCATTTCTTTTAGGCCATCTTGACCCTCTTTTTTGAACTTTACCTAGATCCTAAATATATATGATGCCATTCTTATCATAGTGGCCATGCTTTGGATATGAGAATCGTCCACAAGCTTGCATCCCTTTGAAGCTCTTGACATCTATGATTACATAATTCTCCAATCAATGTTGCATTTCATTCATGGTGGATTGATCTTTGTGAATGTACCACAGCTTTGTTTCTTTTCTTTTGAAGTGTACTCTGCCTCAAAAGCTTGTTGAAAACTTGTATGATCATCTTGGCTTCTTGAAAAAAAAATTACATAAATGAAAAGATGATATTGAAAAGAAATAAAATTTGACAAAGAATTATGAAATGAGCTTCTATTTGCATAGATGGCCGAATCTCATCATCTATTCACCATAAAAAACCAAAACGATGAAAAATGAAATTGAACAAAAGAGCAAAAAAGACTACCTTGAGCAAATCCAGTTGCCTATTTTCATTTCAACATTTTTCTTTAAAGTATGTCCATTTCTCTCAGAGAACTGACATGATAAACATGACAAAATACCACCATCAACTGCCACAACCCAAGCCTAAACCAACATCAACTCGACAAAATAAACAAAAAAGTGGTAAAATGAATGATAGGCATTAAATGTTAATGTTTTTATACCACTTTTGATATTGAATTTAAGCTAGTTTATGATTAATTGTTAATGAAAAATACTTAAATACTGTATTTTTCTATTTTTCAGTAAAAGAAAGACAAAGGCTGGAATTACTGTATTTCTGAGCAACATTTACTAAGAAAATCATATATGGAGCCACACTTAGAATATTTTTTGCAATTCCAATTGTTAATGAGGATTTGATTGAATATTATTCAATGCTGAAAACTTTCATTGCAAATGGTTGGGTCAATCAGTGCCAGTTTGATTTACAAATTTAACAAATTCATCAGTTGCTGCAGATTTACAGTGTCTTAGGAAAATGAGGGTTTGAGTATCTTCCTGATGTCCAAATTGTGCGATCAATATATTCCTGGAAATATAAGACATAAACCTAACATTTACAATAAAAATTACTGGATTCTGAGTTTATTTGGTCACCCAAAGTGTTCTTGGAATCTGCCTGACGGTCATTAAAGATAAAAAAGGAAAGTTTTATGCTTACTAGGACTACCATTGTGATTGGATTGCCATGCCACCACATATCAGCCATGTATCTGAAATTGCCACATCACATGACACATGGAAGGTCAGAATATTTTAATTATCTTAATTAAAATAATATTTGGGATAAAAGTAAGGGATATTAGAGATTGATTATGATTCGTAAGAAGATAAGGAAAGTTTCTCTATCCCTAGTGTGAACATGAGACACAAAATACCTCTGTCCTTAGGATGACCGACCATATGAGAACTTATGAGAGTTTGAGATTATGTAATATTGTACCTCCTATATTCTCTAGGTTTTAGAGACACCTTAGGGTTAAACCACTCTTAAACCTCTCCTATAAATAGATTGCTACCTTAAGAGTGAAAAAGAATCCTTTACACCATTCACTAGCCTCAAGGCTACAGCAGCCTTCATCCTTCTCCAGCCGCACATTTCCCTTTCTTTTCTTCCCCATTCTCATAGCAATAAAGGTATTTAGTAGATTTATTATTCAGTTTTTAAGAGATCAAAGTTGTGCTACACAAAGAGAAGTCCAAGGAGATTCGACCAGCATTGGAGGAGTCACTTTGAGGCTTTGATCATAGTTTGAAGAAGCTAAGAAGAGAGGATTGGAGAATCAATTTTCAGCAGTCATAAATCTGGATTTGTTTTCTTTGATTATTTAAATTATGTTGTCTCTTATTTATTTCATGGATAATTTTGAGATGATGAGTAGCTAACTTTTCTATAAGGATTATGATGTAACCCTATTACAAGTATTTAGTTTTAATGCATATTTAGTTTGATTCATGTTTTAAGGTTAATATTTCATTGTAGTTCTTAATGCTTTCCATGAAAAGGTGGATTGATTTAGTATTTATATTGACTTAGGGATAAGGAATATAAATATGGATGGGCAATGAAATACATGTTTATAGGAATATTGCATGCCTTAGTGACAACTTTAACAAGGTCTTATTGGGTTTGCATGTCTTAGGACTTAAATTTCCGTACTTACATTAGGAATAATTAAATACGTTGTGCTTGCTAGATTAGAATGCATTGAGGGATCAACTTCTAGTCATTTGTGGTTAAAAGGGGGTTAACCTATGAATCTATTTTGCATTAGAACTAAACATGAGTAATAGTGGTGAAATCATGATCCTTGTTCTTTAAAATCTGTGAAATTTTACTTACTGCCTTGTCTTTCAATTTTAATATTGCTTTCTTTATTTGTTGTTTATAAATTCATGCTTGGTTACTGAACACACAATCATTCGACAAATGCTCTTTTTAATTTTAATTGATTTAGTTTATAATAGTTTTATTTTCAATACTAGAGATGTTATTCCTCGTGGGATCGATACATGTTTTCTTAAAATAAAAACCACACTTTATTACTTGTTGATTCATACACTTGCAAGTTGATTAAAATATACCACAACAATGAACACAACACAAATATGATTATAGGAAATTAAACCATAAAATACTTAGTTTTAAACCAAAATACACCCTGTAAGAAAACAAAAAAGTATAGAAAAACTTATTATTCGGAGATTGTAACTTTATGTGATGAATTTCAAGCTAAATGAGGAAGAAAACACTTA
This sequence comes from Ochetophila trinervis, assembly GCA_003254975.1. Classification (NCBI taxonomy): domain Eukaryota; kingdom Viridiplantae; phylum Streptophyta; class Magnoliopsida; order Rosales; family Rhamnaceae; genus Ochetophila; species Ochetophila trinervis. The sequence continues at coordinate 35,850 of QANX01004492.1, read as the reverse complement.
GGGTCAGTGAGAGAGCACCAAAGCGGCGCCGGAGACACCAAGCTTTGTTTTAGCGAAATGAAAAAAAAGATAGCTATAATCCTGCTTAAGTGATGCACAATAGCAAAAAACAATGTTGTTTCATCAACAACGACAGCTATGGCCGTCATTGAAACCACTAAAATGCATGTGCATCACATCTAAAGATAATACAAAGACCAACACATTGTATTAAATATGTATTTTGGTTTAAGACGACATTCATGAATGTCGTGTTTAGTTATTCAGTGGTACCAGAGATAATTAATTGTCCAAATTAAATTAAAAAAAATATGGTGCCAGCTACCATACACGTTGTTCAAATTGTCTCAATTTTTTTTTAAAGAATAATTGGTTTAGTTGCATGGAATAAAATATATATATAGTATTATTAGTTCTTCAGATGGTTGCGTAACTGAAACAATTCTTGTTTTATCTTATTTTATGCATCTTTCTTTTTCTAAGGTAACTAAAGACTTAGTGTTTTCATAATGATTTTCTAAAACTTAAAAGAATGGTATGTCAATTTTTAGTTGAATCATTAATTATTTTCAATTTTGACAAATTTTCTCTTTTTAGGTTTTTCATATCTCTGTCTATACTTTATTAGTTTTATGTAGTTAGTTTGTGACATCATTTCTTTATCTAATTCTTTTCGATTAGGTTTAAATGATTTATTAAGTGTATTTAATCTTGGATCAATAAAATCTGATTATGTTAGTGATATATGACCTTCGTTTTCTTCTCTATAGAATGGGTGAGTAACTTGGGTTGTTGTTTGTACTGATTTTAACTTTAATTTTTTATATCTTCTTCCAATTCTTTAATCTTTAATTTTTGTAATTCTTTTTCTAAATCTTGATCTCTTCTTGATATATTTTCAGTTGTTATTGACTCAATTCTAGAGGTATGAGTAAAGGATATTCTGGATGTTGATGTCGATTGTCTAGTTGTTGGATCAAAAGCTATTTTTAAGGTTCCATCTAAATATTGTTGTATATAATCATTTTTTCTAAGACATTTTGTATTGGTTTTACTGGATGCTCACTAACTAGTGTCCATTCTGAAGAGAGTGTTATATCAATCCATTTAATAGCTTCGGGTATAGTAATTTTAGTGTTTTTGTAATTACTTTGAATTAAAATTGTTTGACCTTTACTTGTATTTTTTTTAGCTTGGAAATTCATGTTTGTTCCTTAGACTTTATAGTTTATCCTGTATATTAGAGCTAGGGGTTGTCTTCCTTCTAGTATATCATAACCATTTGTTTTTATATTTAAGGTTAATATTTTGAGTATGTGTGGATCTGTTAAACTTATTGTAAAATAAGGGTAACAATTAAAGTGAACTAGTCCATTAGATAAGCTAGTTTCGACTATTCTTAAAACACTATCATCAAATTGTAAGAATGTAGCATCTCTAAGACATAAAAGCATTGATGCATTTAATCCTATTTTTGTTAATGGTTTAACTCCTATTTGAACTAATCCTCTGTGAATAAAAGTTTTACCTCTGCTTTCAGTGAGTGAGTGACTGATGGGATAGGATGCAACTAATCTTTAGCTAATCTTATCCCAGATCAATAAGGCCAAAATCATAGGGGTCTTGACTATCCTTATAATATGCCCAATTAATTTTTTCTTTTTTCTTTTCTTTTGTAGGTTAAGGGCATAAAGCTTCGGATTCATCATCAGAGTCCTTTAACTGATAGGCTTGTTGGAGTAACCGTTTGACCATTTGTAATAATTATTTTCTAGATTTGGACTGTGATGGTGAAGGTGTTGGGGAAACCTTTTTTGGTTTTACTATTTCAGTGGGAAATTCTAGTAGTACGTGATTTGTCCCACCATTTGACTATATTAGAACGCCATAAAAGGTCGTCTTCTTGTGCGTATGTCCATTTGAAGATCCATGGAATTTTATATTTGGACATGAATATTAATGTGCCCATGAATTTTTCTTTGTGTTTCGTTGGCGTGTACTTTCTGAGAAAAATTTTATAAATTTCTTCAAGTTTTATTGGGAAATGAGGATGTTCTAATCCATAATTGGACCACCATTGGAAAAACCAACTGGGAAAGTTTTGTCCAAATTTATGATCCCAATTGATGAAACATGAGTGACTAAATAACTCATTTTGATGGAGAAAGACTTTGTCCTATGTATCAATATAATCATAATAAGTGAAAGTTAATTCGTCAATGGTTCTGAAGGTATATGGGGGATTTTCTCATTCTTTAAGGCTAATAATTTGTAGGATGATGAATTTATGATATAATAGTTTTTTTTTATCCTGACTGAAAATGGGGCTGATTTGGATTGATTTTGTTTTTATCAAAATATCAGTGTAAAATCATAAGGTTTTACTTAGATGACTTGGAATGTAGTGAAAATTGGGAGGATAAAATGTTTTAGTTAATTGACTAGGTGATTTTATATTCTCATGTAACGGCTCAACATAAAATAAGGTTTGACTATATGGGATGATAACAACAGTTGTTTCAGTTACACCACCACTTGACAAAATAATAATACTTCATCAGAGTAAACCAATAATTGAATCACCATTTAAAGTATTTAATTGAAAAAAATCGATCAAATGAAATAAGAAAAATAAATGGATAAAATAATTACATTAATCAATGTCTAATCACAATAGGAAAACAATTAGGAAATATACAAATAAAAGAAATTAATATTCCTAAAAACTATTCCTTAACCTAAACGATAAACCTTTGGTAAAAAAAAATGTAAACTCATCCAACAAACAAAACTAGCAATTTCCTCATTATCAGTGATACATGATCATCCATATACAACTAGTAAGTCTGAGTCTGATATACAGTCACGACAAAATTTAGAAAGAATTAAAAAGAAATGTGTAAAATCAATTAGAGATTGGATACCAAAACACTACTTTTAGACATTCAAGAAACATCAAATAAAAATCAATTTTCAGTATCACAAGATAAACTCTATGAATGGAATATTGATAATTTGTCTGAATAAGAAATATTAAACAATTTAAAATCACATGTCAAAGACAACAAATTGTTATTTAAAAAATTACAGCCTGTCACAACCATAAATAGTTGAATCATAGTAACAAGATTCACAGGAGTTCTCCACTCCTAGTGGGAAAAACATCTTAAAGAAGAATCACAAAATTCAATAATTTATGCAGTAAGAAAAAGATGAAGATGGAATACCCTTTTCTAATGAAACAATAGGCAATGAATGAACACATTACTCTATACAATTATAAAACATTTTATAGGAACACCCGCAGATGTATTTACAAGATTACATGATCAATTAACCAACTTCAAATATCCAACATTAAGTGATTTTGATTCGTATGCACCAGTATTCACAAAGAAAGTAATGATTTGAGATGATAGTAACCAACTATTTTGGAAAGAAAAATTTATCAATGGATTACCTAGCTTATTTTCTCATAAGATCAAAAACATTCTTAGTAACGAACAATGATATATTAACTATGATTCATTAACATACGGAAGTATAATCTCACTAATCAAAAAAGAAGGCACAATATGAATGAGACACATTTTGTACGCAATATGGGTTAGAAGACTTACCCCTTTCAAGAAGGAGAAAATACAACAAAAATGAAAATCTTGAAAAACAAATAGGTATCACAAATATGCTTATAAAAATAGAAATACTTACAGCAATAGAAATGTATTCAAAGACAGAAATTCCAAAAAAATTTACAAGAAAATAAAAACACAACAACTTTTCCAAAAGATAAAATAAAATGTAATAAATACGGACATTATGCTAATAAATGCACAATTAAATCAATAATTAATCAGCTAAATAAAAGAAGATGAAAATAACAATTAATCAATGCTTTAGAGTACAAGACGCAAATAATGAATTAGAATCACAAATAATTACATCATCTAGTGAAAATGAATTAGAAACCAGTAAATCTTCCAGCAATATAAATATCAATCTAGGATGTCAAGATGCATGTTGCATAGGAAAAACAATAAATGTGTTAAACAAAGATGAAAAAGAAGATCACATTTTAGAATTATTAGGAAAATTAGATAACCCTGAAGAATGAATAAAATATTAAAAATATATAAAAATATGATAATAAATAACCAAGAGAAAAATACTAATACCCAATTAAAAATTGGATTATCAGAAACATTAAATAGATTCAAAAACAAAAATAAAGAATTAATAGTAGCAGATTTACATTATCATAAGCTAATGGAAGTAAAATGCAATTAAAATATGTATGTCAAAATAATATATGTTTTAAAACATCATTTGTCTTAATTAAAGACATGATTGATAGAGTAATTTTAGGAATGCCATTCATAACATTATTATACCCATTTACCATAGAAAATGATAATATCATTAGTCAACCAATGGAGAAAAATATAATTTTTAAGTTCATTACTAAAATAGAATTAATGAAGTAAATTAAAACAGAAATTAATGAAGTAAATATCTTAAAATAAAATCTGATATCAAGAAATTTATATTTAATAAACTCCAAGACTAATCATATGAACTTTTTACAATAAGAAATTAAATATGTAAAAATAGAAGAACAGTTTATTAAATAAAGATTTACAAAAACAAATCAAGAATTTTGATTTAAAATTAACAAAAGAAATATGTTCAGATTTACCAAATGCCTTCTGGCACAGGAAAAAAACACATAATTAACTTACCTTACATTAAAAAATTTGATGAAAGAAAAATTTCAACAAAAGCTAGACCCATCCAAATGAACGAAGAAACATTACAATATCGTAAAAACGAAATCTCTGAGTTACTAAAAAAGGAATTATTAGAAATAGCAAATCTCTATGGTCATATTCAGCCTTTTATGGTAAAAAACAACACTACAAGAAATCTACCCTACAGTGACCATGACCTTTTGTGACTGAAGGCCATTTTTTTCGTCACAGAATCCATTCAGTTATAAAAACACGTCGTAACAACACCATGACAGTAGGTGCGTCACTAAAAGTCCTTAGCCACAAAAAAAGAGCAGTTCGTGATTGAAGGCCAGTTCCAAAATTTTGGAATATTTCGTGACAGAATCTGTTGTAACTGAAGTTTAATATATTCGTTATTGAAACAATTGGTTTCGTGGCTGAAATATGTGAATCAGTTATGAATATTGTCATGGGTATTTCGTGAATTAATCACGACATGTTGTTCGTGACTAATTCGAAATGTTTTAGTCACAATTTTTATGTCCGTGACTAAATTTCCCTCGAATTAGCCACGAAAACATTTGTGGCTAATTATACATTATATGAGCAATGATAGTCGTTTTCGTTACTAAATTTGTACTTTTTTGTCACGAAGTGGTTTCCGTTACTTAAATCGTATTCATTAGTCACAGAAAACTCCATTGCAAATTGTTAATTTAATTAGCCACAAAAGTATTTTTCATAACAGTTTGCATATTTTTTAGACAAGAGCTATAATTTCCGTTACTAAAAATGTTCAATCTGCCATCAAATATTTTATGTTTCGTGGCTATTTATATTAGTCACGGAAGTTATACATAACTGTTGTTCTGAAAACCTTATCAATCCCATATTAATTAGTTACTCACATGCTGAAATAAAACATATATAAGTTCCAAATCGCATCCACAACCAACAAACAAATACTAAACGAAATGTAGCTTATCAAAATATTCTGCTTTACTTATAATTAACCATCCCAAAATATTACTATCCACAAAATTTATATAAGTGTAAAGTTTCAGCATTGCTGTATCTCAGTTTCTCACTACCTAATCACAGCATGTGCAAGTTAAGATGTTATCATTTAACATCTTCAAAAAATACATTTGGCCTTCAAACTAATATTTACTGCCATCTCAAAAGTAAGGTATCAGCTTGCATACCACATTCATTCCGAGTTCAAGCTAAGGGAACCTGCACATCAGTCAAGCATAAACCACCAACACAATTTCAGACACATACGTTATGTAAGGCTCATTAACACAATTTCAGAAATATCTACTCGTTAAGTCACAAGTACTTTCATCATTAGGAGTTATCTCAGTGGGTAGATTACGCTCAAAGGAGTCCATTCGCAGCTGCATTTCCTTTTAAGTCATGTAATTGTTATGGATAACTTACAAGAGAGAATGAAAATGCATAGACACCTGCTCTTTCTAACTGTTTTATCTTGTAGCGAATTGGAAAGACATATAAACCTTGAATACCTTTGTGCGATGAAGGTTTTACACGTATTGAATACATGTGTTATTTCTTATTATGAATATCTTCAGCTGCATTTTAAAAACTAACTTCCATAGTCTTTTCTAAATTACTTTTGAAACTATACTTTTGATCCAATCTCTTTGAAGCAGTGGGCGATGCATAATTCGCAGGCCTAACAACTACTACAATTTCCTTAGGAGTAACTTGTGCTGCAATAGCTTTTCTAGGTAATGCTTGAAAACAAAAAGAAACTATACTATATTGAAGATTAAAAAGATTATTCTTTATTTAAATTTTTTAAATTGTCAACAAGAATGAATTGATTTGAAATGCCACTAAGAAAACCACAACTCAACATCAATATTCTATCCAAAATAGACTTATACAAACTAAGCTACATGAGAAAAACAAAAAACAAAAAAAAAGAAACAAAACAAAACAAAAAAAAAGCAAAAACAAAAAAGAAATTGTCTTTTAGCTCTTCAGCTCTAAAGGCTATATTTTGCTAGATTTTTAAACATCCACTCATGTCAAACCCTTTATCACAGCATTCACGCGTGTCACTTTTTCACCTCCCTCTATTTCTGATGCAGATAAATATCAAACTCTCTTGCATTAATAGAGAAGATAAAAAAATTATAGAAATATACTAACCCCAACATCCAGCTCTTGTCATAGTGTTTCACTTAGCAAGTCAATTGTAGATGGAGATTTTTTAAGCTTCTTCTTAAGTTGGTATTCCCACTCAAATCTTTCAACAACCAAGAACTAACATTGATGGCCCATATATCAAGCAATCCATAACTCAAGTGTATCAAATATTTGAAAGAATTTGATCTTCCCAAAATAGATAAAATTGAAAAATGTATTGCAAACCTTTCCAGAATTAATCACGATGATAGGTATGGATAAAGAGGCATTAATATTTAAACTAGTTTCCCCATCTTCTTCTGAAAGGATGCACCCATTCTCGTCTGGAACACCCAGTGGTCTTTCAAGCCAAAGAAAAAAAAATAAATAAGAAAAATAAATTGTATGGAAATCCTAAAGGGAATGAAGTAAGCAGACTATGTAAAGAACTTATACAAGAATACACAAGATACATGCCTGCATATAATCTGAGCTTCCCCCATCGAAAAAAAAAATAATAAAAAATTATTAGTTACATTAATTTTTTTTTTTAGAAACCATTAGTGACATTAATTTTACCATAATTATTGCATTATACAAAATTATACTTGAACTCTAATTATCCCTGAAAAAAAACAGGTAAGAAGAAAAGTAATTAGATAGCTGAATACTGATATATAAGGAACATCATATTCCGATGCCTTCAACCAGGAAGACTACTTACCAGTGGCATCACCTTCAATTCTTCCGAGCAAAAAGTATTCTATGGTTGCCAGTGACTTACCAGTGACTTCATTACATCCAAGTACTGAAACATATCAAGAGGATATTTCATACAAATTCCTTATTGTTTATTTCATAAATACTGGTCATTTAAACAATCACATTCCCAAGTCATCAAGATATTGGTCGTAAGTTAGACCTCACTTTTTGAAAACTCAAAGAACAATAATCATCTAAATACCTATTTATAATAAACTCAGGATTAGGAGAAATAAAACAACCAAATATATATTGAGATTTAATTACTTTTTACAGAAATTTAACCTTAATTAAATCTCACTTTGATCCTAATCAATGCAAACATAGTCAGCACCAATATTTTATAATAACCAAGATAAATTATTTCATAAAATATTGCAGTCTAAATAAAGCTCCCAACTTTATTCAACAACTGTGATCTCATTCATTGATTAAGATAACTTATGATCATATCTTCTGTGGACGTATCCACATGATCATATACTACATAATTAATCTGGAACTTATTCTTAAAATATTAGTGTGCACAAAACTTGAAAAAAAATACCTCAATTTTATTTAAAACCAGAAAATAAATATGTATTTGTCTCGTTACAAAAATAAAATAAAAAATAAAATAAAAAACACAAATAAATACAAACTCGCACTTACTTTAAAGTAAATTTGGGACCCTCTTAAGACCCATACATTCTACATGCTTCTGAAATATTTTCTCAGGTAGATACTTAGTAAAGGGGTCTCTGCTAAGTTTTCCTCAGATACTATTTTAGTAACCACTGTATCTCCTCTCTCGATGAAATCACGGATTAAGTGGTATTTTCTTGCTATGTGTTTTTGCCTCTTATGATACCTAAATTCTTTAGACTGTGCTACGGCCTCACTGTTATCACAGTAAAGGGTAATGGGCCGTTCTGCACTAGGTATCACTTGTAGGTCTATGAGAAATTTATTAAGCCACACAGCTTTTTTTGCAGCTTCAGATGCAGCCACATATTCAGCTTCAGTGGTGAAGTCAGCGACACATGTCTGCTTAATGCTCCTCCAACAAATGGCTCCTCCATTCATAGTAAACACATAACCCGAGGTAGATTTACTAGAGTCAATATCCCTTTGGAAATCTGAGTCTGTGAAACCAACAATTTCTAAACTCCCACTAGAATACACCAACATATAGTCTCTCGTTCTCCTTAGATACTTGAGTATATGTTTCACTGCAGCCCAGTGGTACAATCCAGGATTACTTTGAAACCTACTTACAACTCCTACAGCATAGCAGATGTCTGGTCTAGTACATAACATGGCATACATGAGACTACCTACTGCTGAAGCATAAGGTTTCTTACTCATGATATCTTTCTCTTCAGGAGTTTTTGGTGATTGTTCCTTAGAAAGATGGATTCCATGTCTGAAGGGTAAATATCCCCTCTTGGATTTATCCATGTTAAACTTAGCACATATTTTATCAATATATGATGATTGAGATAGTGCCAACATCTTATTCTTCCGGTCTCTTAGAAGTTTGATTCCAAGAATATAGTTGGCTTCTCCCAAATCTTTCATATCGAACTGCTTGTGTAGCCATTCCTTTACACCTGACAACACCTTTTTATCATTTCCAATCAATAAAATGTCATCAACGTAAAGGACTAGGAAAACTACTTTTTTACCTTGGATCCTTTTATAAACACAAGGTTCATCAGGACTTTTCTCAAAACCAATTGAAGTAATGGCTTGATCAAACCTAATGTTCCATGACCTGGATGCTTGCTTAAGTCCATAAATTGACCTTTGCAACTTGCATACCATGTGTTCTTGGCCTTTAGCTATAAACCCTTCTGGTTGCCGCATATAGATGTCCTCTTGTAAACTGCCATTTAAAAAGGCCGTTTTTACATCCATTTGCCAAATCTCATAATCGAGTTTTGCTGCTACGGCTAAAAGAATCCGGATAGATTTAAGCATGGCTACTGGCGAAAAAGTTTCTTCGTAATCTATCCCCTCTTTTTGGGTATAGCCTTTCGCCACCAATCTAGCTTTGAAGGTTTCTACCTTCCCATCTAATCCTCTTTTTCTTTTGTAGATCCACTTGCACACTATAGGTTTTATCCTTTCAGGTGCTTCTACAAGAGACCAGACAGAGTTGGAATACATAGATTCCATCTCACTGTCCATGGCTTCCTGCCACTCCTGTGCATCCACATCTTCCAGTGCCTCATTATAATTAACAGGATCATCGTCGCTATCAGTGATGACTTGGTAAGATTCGCCCAGCAAGATATATCTTGCTAGCTTGTGTCTTACTCTCTCACTACGACAAAGTTGCACTGGTGGTGGTTGTGCAATTACAGGAGGATCCTGGACTATGTTTTGTGGTGGAGGTTGTACCGGTAGAGGTTCAACCTGTACCTGTTCTTGTTGTTCCATTGGTTCTACTTGTGTTTGTTCACCTTCGGGTACATTTTCCCCTTTTGAACATACATAGGCATCAATGGAGCAACAGGAAAAAATTGTTGTGATTCAGCTTGTTCTTGAACTGAGGCAAGCTCCTCAAGAACTATTTTACTCTTGGGTTTGAAACTATTTATATAGTCTTCCTCTAAAAAAGTTGCATGTGTACTTACAAAAACTTTCTTATCTGAGGAACTATAAAAAAGTCCACATCTTGTTCCTTTAGGGTAACCTACAAACAAACACACTTATGTACGAGATTCTAACTTATTCGGTTCCTTTCTTAAGACATGTGCAGGAGCACCCCAAATCCGAATATGGTTTAAACTGGGCTTATGCCCTTTCCATAATTCTATTGGTGTCTTAGAAACAGATTTAGAAGGAACTAAGTTTAGAAGATACACTGCTGTTTCTAAGGCATATCCCTAAAATGAAATAGGTAGGGATGAGTAACTAAGCATAGATCTAGTCATATCTTGAAGAGTTCTATTTCTTCTTTCTGCAACTCCATTTTGCTGGGGTGTTTTAGGGGCTGATAGTTGAGAAACTATCCCCTCTTAAGTCAAGTAAAACTTGAATTCTCCATAAAGGTATTCACCACCTCGGTCAGACCGAAGTTCTTTGATATGGAATCCTAATTGCTTTTCTGCCTTAGACTTATACTCTCAAAATTTTGAGAAAGTTTCAGACTTTTGGCGCATTAGGTAAACATATCCATATCTTGAGTAATCGTCTATAAAAGTTACAAAATACTCATACCCTCCTCTGGCTTGAACATTTATTGGTCCGCATACATCAGTATGCACCAATTCCAGTGGTTTGGTTGCACGATATCCCTTGGCCTTAAAGGGCCTTTTGGTCATTTTTCCTTCTAAACAAGATTCATATACTGGTATAGGTTCAAAGACTAGAGATTTTAAAATCTCACTTTTAACCAAACCGTGTATCCTGTTAGGATTAATATGACCTAATCGTAAATGCCAAAGGTATGTTTCATTTGAAACTTTCCTTTTCTTGGCAACATGTATATGCTCATCATCAACAGTTTCAAAATTATTAACATCATAGGACGTAGGACTTAAAAAATAAAGACCATTCCATAATTCATCACACCAAATAATTGAAGTCGAACTTCTTATTAAAACTGAGGAATTAAACTGTACTGTTAAACCTTGTTCAAATAAACAACTAACAGAAACCAAATTCCTCTTAAAGTCTGGAACGAATAAACAGTCATATAAAATTAAAGTCCTATTATTAAAAAATAAATCAACTTGTCATATTGCTTTAACAGAGACATATTCTTCGTTCCCAAGCCTCAAACTTCTTTGTCCTTCTCCCCCTAAGCTAGTTTGTCTGAACCACTGCAAAGAGTAACAGACATGATTAGTGGCTCCTGAATCAATGATCAATTTATCATTATGATTCTCCACTAAACAATTTTCAATATAATTCAAATCACCCATACTTGGCTTTAGCTTAGGGCAATTCTGCTTCCAGTGGCCTTTTTCTCCACATTTGAAGCATTTGCCTTTAGGCTTCTTTGTTTCAGCAGTCTTGATAACTGGTACCACTGCCTTTTTTTTTTCTTACTCTTGTTCTTGTTACCGACTTGAGGTTTTCCCTTGGTCTTAACAGAACCCTGAGTAAAATGAACACTGCCAGATCTTGAAAGAGACTCTTCAGCACTTTGAAGCTCATGCATCAGCTCTACAGGAGTCAAATTCAGCTTGTTCATGTTGTAGTTCATTTTGAACTGACTGAAGCGCTAAGGCAAAGAATTTAGGATCAAATCGATTTGGGACCTTTGATCCAGCTCGATCCCCATAACCTCGACTTGACTAAGGTTTGCCATCATTTTCAGACAATGATCCCGCACATTTCCTCCAGTTATCCATGTGCTCATTAGAGCCCCCAAAGCAGATTGCCACAAAGCAGAGTTTGATTCAGCAAACATTCCATCAAGAGCCTGAAGCATTGCTGCTCCACTCTCGAAATTTTTGATATGAGGCAGCAAGTGTTTAGCAATACTGGCCTGGATATAGTAGCAAACTGCATTATCCGCCTCTTGCCAGTTGGTATAATCCTTCTTCACTTGAACCTCTGCATCTGTTGTGGGTACGGTAGGTTTAGGGGTGGAAAGGACATATTTGACTTTTTCATATTCCAGCACAATGAACAAATTAGTTTTCCAATCGCTGTAATTATTTCCATCCATAGGTTTTTGGCTCAAAATCACAACTAGAGGGTTAAAAGTTGCCATTTTTCTGAAAAAATTTACACACTTATATTAAAAGAAAGTAAAACTCAATAAACATATTTTTAATTAATCCCAAAATAAATAAATAAATTATGCTTATTGAAAAAACAATAATTTAGCTTCCATTATAAACGCTTACGTTGGGCAAGACATTTACAATAAACTAAATTTGAACATGAAATAGAAAAAAAATGTCCTACTAGATCAGTTCCCAGGAAAGATTGGGGTGTCACAAACGGACGTACTTAAATCCCAACCTCCTTAGACAGAACATTCCCAGACAACACTTTTAAATTCCAATTAAATTGACTCTGTCTAATTTAGACTATCAACCATTGTTTTTAAATAACTTTGGGCCCTTGATAAAATTAACATAACCTCGTTCGGAGGGTAATAATTTGACCAAGTTTGAATGTTAAAACCATTGTTTAATTTTCAAAATTATCTTTAATATCCAAGAATTGTGGACGTTGGACCGAACAACTTTATTAAAATTTTGAAAATTATTAAGGTCCAATCCAATAAAATCCGACCATGTTTATCCGTTGGGGCATCACATGATCATTTTATTATTGGACCCACAATGGAGCTCTTAGGTTTTTAAATTTTTTTGTTTTTATAAAAACCTTCATCCATTCAATATTTTTTAAAACATATTAGGATTTTGATTTTCCAAATTTTTATTTGAAAATAACACTAATAATTATTAATCTAGATACAAAATCATAATAATTAATAATTATTATGCACATGTAATTGATGCAAATTAATATGGCACCACCTAGTCTATATGACATGTCATCATATAAAATATTAATAGCATATAATTAAACCATTCATAAAATAAATAAATAAATAATCAACTTTAATCCATGGTACCTAGATAAAATAAAAAATATTACAAGCCCAAAAGAGAAAAACAAAATCTGGCCCAGTCCATCAATCTGGTCCTTTCTTTCTCTTTAATGGTCTTTTAAGTCCAAAGACTGTGGGCCAAGCTGAAAAAAAAAACTGGTCATCTAAGGTTTAAGCCCAAAAGACAAAAACCCAAACAAGTCTAACACTAACTTTCGCCGCCAAAAATGTCACCAACCTCCGTAGAAATTTCCGATCGCCGTGAAAGTTTACAGTCAGATCAAGCATCCACAGAGGAAGCAAATACCAAAATTTCAGGGCGATCCAACGGTTAACGCGCCAACACGCGCCCCAAGAAGACAGGAAAGTGATTTCCACTCTCAGACACTTCTCGTAGCGCGTGTAAGCGCGTACGGTGGTTTCCGGCGACCTGTTACCATACGGCGTCGTCGCCTCTGTGTCTACTTTTTGTTCATGGTGTTCTCTGGCCAAAAATCCTTCTTATTTTCCGTCAGTTGTCCAAACAGCAAAGGTCGCGCAGTATTACAAGTTTGTATTTTTAAAAATTTACATAATATAAAATAAAACGTAAATAAAATAAAAATCAGGGAGGAAACCTGATATTTGATCAGCCTCCATGTTACAAACGCAATGAAAAAATACAACCAAACATCTAACCATGGATTAAAGCTACAACCATTCATCAATATAATATCAATTATGAAAAAATTATAATTAATATTATAGCATACATGATCCAACAAATATAGATCCTAGTTGCCATATATCTAAACATACATCATAACATAGTTCATAATCTAGATTTAACATATAAACTTATGGGAGGCTCTGATACCAATTGTAAGAAAAATATATTTTGCGGAAGCATAAAATCAATAACCCACAAGAAAATATGTGACTGAATCATATGAAAAATAAAACAAAATACCTCGCAGACTTTCTGTATTTGATGCGTGGTATAATGATTCTACCGGATCTACGATCTGCACCTGGATCTACAAGCTATCACCAGATCTGCTACCGGATCTACCACCGGATCTGCTACTGCTACTGGGATCTACCACCGGATCTGCTACTGGATCTACCACTGCTACTGGGATCTACCACCGGATCTGCTAGATCTTCCAAGACTAATCTCAGGTGGTACAGCAGAGCGTGGACTCTATTGTATCTCAGGGAATAAAACCAAAATATTAGAGAATGAATATTTTCTCTAATATTTTCACTCGATGTTTTTTACGTATTCCCTCTGAATTAAAATTGAATCAGTTTGTTCTCTGGATTCTTTCTAATATTTGTACGTACAAATAATAGAAACTCAAACCAACTATTATTCTCAATTTAAAATTTAAAATAAAATCTTAACAGACTTAATCACTGTTATCTAGATTTTATCTTGTCAATAATTTAATTATATCAGATAACAAATTATCTTATAATCAAATTTAAATTAAATTGAAATATAGAGAAAGTTATCAAATAAGATAATATCTCAAATGGGACCAAAATCATAAATCCAACATAGACATTATTTTAATGAACCCCAGCCGCACAAGCCCCCTTGAGAGTTTTATTCTTTGGCCAGATGTTCAGGTTACATCCTTCCTATTTAAAATCTTGTGCACTCTTATAACTACAAAGTAATAACCCAATAATTAGATAAGCTAGCACTAGATAGAAAATAGTATCAAAATGGAAGTAATAGATCTGAAAAGAAAAGGAAGGAAATGAGCTGGCAGAACAAATTCTTCTATTACTTTCAGAAGATATCTTGATCCTTTTAATACCCACCATCCGATGAAAAGCGAATTGACTTTTTGTTTGCAAGGCTAACAACAAGAACTGGTTGATCTTCTCCATGATCAATTTCTGCATCATACCTGTCATGCATGCGATGAATCCAATCCTGATACTCTTTTTTTAAATGCAAAGTAGTCAACAACTTGGGGATTTCCTACAATACAACCATGTAAAAATGGTTGTATTACAACCACTATCCATAAATGAAATAATGTTGTCCATAAATGAGCTAACATTATTCACAAATGAAGTAACATTGTCCATAAAATGAACTAATATTACCAAAATTCATAATCAAGTAATATTGTCCATAAATGAAGTAACAAAATCCTTAATGAAGTAATATTAATTTGTTACTCCATTTGTAGACAATGTTACTTCATTTGTGGATGATGTTACCTCATTTATAGACAACATTACTTCATTTTATGGATAATGGTTGTCATACAACCATTTTTACATAGTTGTATTGTAGGTGGACCCAACAACTTGCCATCTCTACGAACTCTGACATGAATCCCTACAAATTAATATTATTTTATCAAAAATAAATAAAAAACTCAATTTTAAAACTATTAAAAGTAATTCAATGCATAAAACGAATACAACAAGATTACATTTTTGTTCTCAGACAGTTTATTGCCAAAGTTCCTAAGAGCATTGGTAAAAGAATTATGGTGTGCTAAATCAGTCTACAGATAATAATGCATTTGCTGAGTAGCTGTATCAATATTTATAAAGTGAGCTAACAACAAAAAAGAATAATAAAGTAAACCTCCATGAACCAATTAGCCCATCTCAGTTTCAAACAGCTGATTTGTATTTTGTTAGTAACATCAGTCTATAATCTAAATCGAATGGATTAACAGATAGTAAGAAGTAATTAAACAAAGCATACACGGAAGTATTGGAAAGGCGGCCACTGTTCGTAACAATATTGAAAGCTACACCGCACGAGTAGATGAATGGCACGCACAAAAAATTGTCCAAAACAGTGTCGTTTTGGATAAAAAAATTTAATCTTATTTATTTTTTAATGAAAAAAAATGTTTGTAACGAAATTAATTTTTGTGACTATATATATTTCATCATTTGACCAATCAAACTTAGAGTATTTAGTCATGAAGACAAAATTTTGTAACAATAGGTTTTAAACTTTTGGAGGGAAAATTTTCCTCCGAAAAATTGAACAATTTCAAATTTCGTAACTGAAAATAACATATTTTTAAACAGTCAAGAAATATTTTTTTGAAACTGAAGAGGTATCTTCTGTCACAAAATTTATTTTATAGCTTCAATTTTCGTTGCTATAGGCCAAATTTTTTGTAGTGCAAACTGAATTAGAATGAAGAATCCCAAGGTTAATTACAAGTCGTTAAATGAAGTATTAGAATGGATAAGATATTCAATTCCAAATAAAATAGATCTAATTAAACGAATAAATCAAGCCACAATCTTCTCTAAATTTGACATGAAATCAGGATTCTAGCAAATACTAATTAACGATTATGATAAATATAAAACAGCTTTTGTAACTTTATTTGGCCATTCTGAATGGAATGTAACGTCATTTGGATTAAAAAATGCTTCCAGTGAGTTTCAAAAAATAATGAATGATATATTCAATTCATATAATCAATTCACATTAGTCTAGATATATATTTAATTTGGACAGCTACTATATACGACGTGCATGCACGCTGTTCATTTGTCTCATTTCTTTTGACAGAATTTTTTTTTCTTTGCAGTAGATTCCAAGCCCGCCGCTCTCTTCTTTGGTGCACGCATTGTGCAGCCGAAAACTCATTGGAAAGTCTTTGTCTCACAGTCAAAATTATACCAGATCGAAGTACCTGATTTTTCTTTTCCACCTAAAGCCATATCCTGCATTTAGTTTTGCCATTTCTCCATGCATTAGCTTTCATATACAATCATGCATGCCTTCGTATCTACAACAGTGAGTGAGCCGGCCTTTATTATCTTTTTTATTGACTTTCGCACCACAAAATTAGTTTCACAATTATTTCATGTATATTTATCAAATAATTGTGTGAGGATCAAAGCCACAGCTGATGAAATTCAATGCTCAGTAATAAGATGTGGCACCCAACATATTAAGAATAAATCCTTGCCACCTAGCCATTTAGTGATCTTTTCCAAGATGTAGAACCCCACAGCGAATTGCATGTACCCATGCTGCCAATCACCTTTAATATTAGATCCATGATTTTTTTATTTTTATTTTTTTCCCTTGCCATTGCCATTGCCACTGAATTTTATTATATTTTCTACACTGCATGTCTGGACATATTTAGTGCTTATGAGTGATCATGATTTTCATATATATATATATATATATATATATTGACGCATCATGGACATGCACGTTTTACGCCATACTCCTTCAATTGGATTTCTTGTTTTGGCTTTTGCCTTGTTACTTGACTCGATCAATATTCACCAAAATTCGCATTTCCCACCAATCAAACACCTCCATCCCCACAAACAGGTATGAATTTCCCTACTTCCTTTCATAACCTCATATGCATAAATTCTTTAAGCTTTCTTGTATCTTGGCAAGTCACAATCCATCCAGATACATATATCCCATTGAATTTTTAAATTTACAATGCCTTAATGCATCATTATTATACGTTGGCATGAATTATCACATTGTGATGTAACTTCATGCTATTTGAGCCGAATTTATTTTCTTTTTGCAGGTTTTCGGCTCTAACATTGGTCATGCGGACACAACCATTTTAAAAGGTTAAGGTGTTGAGGTGTTGAAATGGCAGAAGTCTGCTAGCTTAATGACACGCCATTAATATTTCTAATTACGGGTGATCACCTTCTAGGAATGGACTTCATGGGTGAATCATTTGGACTTTTATTATGACAACTCATGGAACAAGGATCTATTTTGCATCGACAGTCTATTGTTGGATTGCTTGAAAATCCACCAAGGCAAAGACAAACCATTCTTTGGTGGAGAAGATATTGTCATTCATACATCCATGGTGTTTGGCTTGCTCTTTCCCGACTTTACTACTGACCTCTGGATATTTTCTTTTTGACCGAATGATATTTCAAATTTATCTATCATATATATTCGGCATGTCCGCTGCCACTATTGGCATGTTTAATCTCTTCTCATGACATGGATCTTTGTCAACAACATCTTCAAGTGCATTGAACTAATTTTTTTTTAAGGTGATACATTCAACTCTTCTTTGT
The DNA here is from genome assembly GCA_003254975.1 of Ochetophila trinervis. Taxonomy (NCBI): domain Eukaryota; kingdom Viridiplantae; phylum Streptophyta; class Magnoliopsida; order Rosales; family Rhamnaceae; genus Ochetophila; species Ochetophila trinervis. Next base: position 17,580 of record QANX01004492.1, on the reverse strand, counting down.
CCGTGCTCCTTAACATATTTCATCTTTTCCAATGATATGGATTTTGTTGACGACGTATACTATGATGCGAATTATTTGATGGAATTCTCTTCTTTTTTTCCAGCTTCTTATGTTGTAGTCACAATCCAACTGCATGCAACCCATTTATTAAAGGTGACAGGCTCAACCTATATTGGCTCACCTCGACGAGGCAATCCTTTTACAGTTAGTGGAATAGCGATCTTTTGACATGCTTACTTTCCATCCTACTTACATATTATATCCATTTGAGTAGGTTGGTCGTGGATTTCGACCTTTAGTTGAGTTTTTCGACTTGGTGGCTAGCTAAAATAATAGTAACTAGTCGTGTATATTTTTTACCTAATTTTTCTGACTTGTTTATATTACATTTGCAGGGTTGCCCCTAACTCCATTAACTCCGATGTATGATCTAACATCTTGCAATACATATGGATATCCTTTGAGATCGTGACTTCTGCTGGACCAACTTCTCTTTCTATCATGCATGCTTGATCAGGCCAAGAACCAAACAACAAAGGACAATGATCGTGTTGACTATCACCTCATCCATGGTTCCAAACTTTATTTTTTATGACTTTATGACTAAAGAAACAACCATGTCTTCTTCAATTGGATTAATGTCCATGTTCTTTGAGTAAGTCTGAAGTTCTACATTTTGCCTTATGATCCATCTTTTTATCAGTTTCTTTACTCATTGAGCTCCAGATAAGGTGCCAACTTTCTTGGCTGGAGCTATAACCTCAAGTCTTACATCTAGGCCATCAAGATATGACTCCAGCTCATTTGGCATTATACCATCCTTTTGCTTATCCGATCAAGCTGCTATTACAATCTGACTTTCGGCATGTTGGCGCTTCTAAGTGTTGGTAAGTGGAGGATAAGACTTATATCCTGCATGATACCAACAATCTACTTCTATAATGGGTGGCTTATCAATCTTTTGTAAAACCAATCTTGTCTGGCAGTCTCTAAAGAAAGTGACATGAATTCTAAGCTCGGCTTGCTTCCTTTGGCATTGACCATTCCATTTCCCACGTCCATCCTGCATTCTTAGACTTAAGCTCATTGACACTAATTTTTGGATGCGACATTCCATTTGCAGCTTGGACATGTTTAGCTTTTACTCTTTGTAAGACGCCTATTTTTTTTTCTCTTTGACCTCATGTCTACATTGTGTACTAAGCAACTTAGCTATTGATTCGGCTTTTTGGGCCGAATACTCCCCTCCAAGCTTGACATCCCTCTTCCATACTCATCTGCATGATGTTTTTCCCAAGTCCACTTTGATCCTAGGTCTCATCAACTCTGAGATGTTTGTCGAAACCATATTCACTTTGGCCAATGGGAAGAGACTTTAATCCACTTCCATTATCTCTTTTCCTTTCTCAGGGAACTTTAGTGCTCTTTTCTTGATCGATGACCATGCAATTGATAGTTTGATGATTCCATATGCCATGTCATTTGCAGTATGACTTCTTTTTCATCTCTTTAGCTGTTGAAAGGACATAGACAGCAAGTGATCAAAAATTTTGATAAGCTTTGAAAATGTAAAAATTGTAGACCTTTTTCGGTTCAGCTCGATTCTTCTTCATGTCATTCGCTAGCTAAGGAAAATTCTAACTCTTTGTTAGCCTAACAAGAGCTTTGCAAACTTATAGACGAGTGGCTTATACCTCTTTCACACCCACTTCAGCTGCTTTTTCTACATTTTCTTGGTCATCATCCTCAACCAAGTGAATTTCAGTATTTGGGTCCTTGTAGTATGACCCTCTGGATGAGTTCTTCCTTTGATACTCTTTCTTCAAAATGCCTTCATACTAACTAGTCTGAGAGATCAACTCGAACAAGTCATGGAACTCTATCCCTTCAAACTTTGTTCAAAGCTCATAGCTTAATCTACCTTGTGCTAATTTGATGAATTCCCTCTCCGGCATGTCTAGATGACATTTAATCCTCGTCTTCTTGAACCGAGCAATGAAGTTCTGCAGTGATTCTCTTTCCATCTGTTCACAACCATGATAAGTCAGCCATGGAGATTTCTAGCTCAATTTTGTAGAATTATTCGTGGAACTTACACTCCAAGTCCTGCCAATTATAGATTGAATTCGGCTGCAAATTGATATACCATGAGAAAGCCGAATATGTCAATGAATTTGCATAACTGCAGCTTTAGAAAATCACTTGCCACTAGTTCTCCACACTGGATAGTGAAGCGTCCTATGGGCTTAATGGTGGATTGATTTTCTTTGCCAAAAAATAGGGTGAAGTAAAGAAACCTAAATCCCCTAGGAAATTTGATCATGCCTACAACGTAGGTGTAGAGCCTCTTATAAGATGGGTGCCTAATTCATCTGAGTGCATGACCCATCATTTCTTGGTGATAGTTTTGACGGCCTCTTTGTCCATGCCTTGGTCGTTATTCATTGAGTTGCGTCCATTCCTTTGTGCCGAGCTGTGGAAATCAGCCTGAAACTGTTGAGCCTTGTAGTGTCCACCATTTCTTAAATTCTGATTGAAATGCTCAGCAGGCCCCTACCATGGATTTGATTCTAACGTGGCAAGTTGACATATAGATGGATGTTCGCTCTCTCTGTCCATGAACATTGGGTACAGCCTCGAAAGCGTGCACCATATACTCTTCACGACCATCTCTGACGTTTTGACCTTGGTTGTCACTATGCCTTTCGATCTAAACATGGTTCCTGATCAGTGGGATAATGTAAAGTTGGACTTGTTGTTATGGTATGATCTTTACTTCTTTTCAATTACACCCAGCCTGAAAGGTCAATGCCTCAATTCTTGGCGTGTTGCCATCGAGTACGACGAGGAAGGTCTGCACCTGTTGCTCCTCCTAGCCGTTTGTCAAGCTCACGCCATTCGATATGGTTTGGGTTGCCTGCATTTGTAGGCGCAACAAATTTATAATGCTTTGAAACATTTGTTGCTGGGTATCCTAGTATGTTTCCATCATCCGGAACACCTCACGAATCAAATTATGAGTAGACACCTCCTTGGTCTTTTCAACCTAGCCAACTTTTCCTTTATGTCCATCTTCATACGACATGTTTCAGCTGCTATTGTTGTCATGGATGTCACAATCCTTTCAGTCAAAATTGTTGTACTCCCATTAGGCATGCCAAATAGATATGTTGGGAAAAATTCCAACTATCTATCGTCTCCTGGTGCACAAGCGTGCCACTTCAAATCTATGACAGTTCAAAGAAAAGTAAATATGTTCCAATTAGATCAAACTGGTCATACGATTGTATTAATTATAGAGAACAATATAATTAAAAGGTTACAAATGTCATTAGATCATAGGACTTTTAAAATAAAATTTCAACTATAAATACTTGACTAGCTAAAGTAAATTCTAACGAGACTTAACTAAGTAGTCTATGTTATAGTTGTATGTCAATCGAGGGGTATTCTAACATGTTGGTGAAACTTCTATCTATAATTGACGAGCTTTCGAATACTTGATGCGCTTTCGATGTAAGATTATTGCATTTTCAATTTCAAAGCTACGCATTTATACTTGAGAAAATCCAAATGATTCTCTTTTCCAAGAAATATGGGACAATTGCATTCTCCTTAATTCCAAAATAAATACTGAAATAAACAAATATCAATTTGGGGTTTCTTTGATCAAGTTTAAGTTTTCTTCCTCTTTCATCTTGGTCATGGCTAGTTTTGTGGATTTGTTTCATGAGGTTCTCTTGGTCACAGTTATGTACATCTAAAGTTTCTTCACAAACCAAGTTGCCATTGGTTCTTAAGTCAAAATCTACTGGGGTTACACCAGTTGTTTCAAATGATGGCATGGGGAAGTTGATCAAATCTAGGCAAGCTAGAGTTAATGTAGTTGTTTCACCTGGCATGGTTTAATCTCCAACAATTGTAAATTCAGTTTCTTATTCTCAAGTTTTGACCGTGTTAACTGAAGTGGCTGTGAACAGAAAGCAAAGCAAGATAGCAAAGCAATTTTTTGCAATGGTTATGACTTCTTATGCTCTTATTATTTCTTTTGAGTCAACTTCTATTTTAGGTAAAATGAATTATGTTTCTCTTTCAGTTAATCAATGTGCTTTGCAAGACCGTATTAATTTGTGAAAACATTCTTTTATTGCAAGAGTTGTTCTCTCATGTGGAGAAAAGCCTTGGTTGTTAACGGATTTGAAACAAAAGCTTTCGGGTATTTAGAGTAAATTTAATTGGCATTTGATCTCTTTGGGAAAGGGTTATTTCATGTTTTTGTTTTTCTGTAGAGGATAAGGTTTCAATTTGGTCTTGAGGTTCTTTAAATCTTTGTCCAAGGGTTTAACGTCAACAAGAATGGACTTTTGATTTCAATCATTCTTTGCAAAAGTCTACCAACACGCAGTTTTGGATTTAGCTATACAATTTCAATTGGGTTATTTGGCATCCTTAGATTTTAGCTGACATTGCGCGTGGGGTGGAGGTTCCGCTGAAGTTTGACAACTCAACTCTTATTGGTGATTTTGGACATTTTGCTTGTATGTTAGTGGATGTGGATTTGTCTGCTAATTTTTTGGATTTTGTTTCTCTCGATGTGGATGGTCAGGACATTGAGATTGGGGTACACTATCAAAATTTGCCATTATTTTGCACTGCTTGCAAGATTATTGAAAATTCTTTATCCTCTTGTCATTTAGTTGAAAGGCATCATAATTTAACGAAGAAAAAGGAAAAGGTTTGTGTGGATGCGGCGAATGATAAATCAATTCTAGAAAAGAAATTCAAACAAGTTTTTGCCCTAAAAAAGCTTATGCCATGAAGATTGATTTTATAGGTACTTCGGCTACTAAGGGAACAATGTTGAATGATGGGAGTTTGCATGGAACTTCTATGGTGGTTACAAAAAATTCTTTTGATGTGTTAGATGGTTTAAAAGGTAAATGTTGTGGTGAAAATTGATAACTCGCAAGTGCACGAATCAACAAGTAATAAAGTGGTTTATATGAGAAAATTGATATCGATCCCACAAGGAATAATGTCTCTAATCGTGAAAATAAATCAATTGTTAATTAAATTAATAAAAGTAAAAGAGATTTGTTTGTTTGGTTGAATGATTGTTGTTTAAGTAGCAAATCAATAAATGAAAGCAATTATAAAAGTGAAACAAGGCAGTGAGTAAGAAGTTCAAAGATTTGATGAAACAAGGGTTGTGACTTCAGTATTATTATTCCTATTTAGCCCTAATGCATGATAGATTCATAAGGTTAACTCCCTTTGACCACAAATGACTAGAAGTTGATTCCTCAATACATTCTAATTTAGCAAGCACGAGGTATTTAATTATTTCTAATCTAAATACCAAAATTTAAGTCCTAAGACATGAAACCCAATAAGCTCTTGTCAAAGTTGTCACTAAGGCATGCAATATTCCTATAATCATGTATTTCATTGCCCATCCATATTATATCCATTATTCCTAAGCCAATATAATAATTGATCTATCCACCTTTTCATGGAAACATTAAGAACTACAATGAAATACTAACCATGAATATTAATCAAACTCAAATATGCATTAAAAACTAAATAGTCATAATAGGGCTACATCATAATCCTTATAGAGAATTAGTAAACATATTCTTAAGAATAGCCATCAAATATTTTAAAGAAAACATAAATTAAATAACAAAGAAAATTAAGAATAGAGAAACAAATCCAATAGTTGATGGCTGCCGAATTTGGTCTCCAATATTCTTCCTCTTTGCTTCTCCAAATATGCCTCAAGATGCAAGGTTGAAGTCCTCCATAAGTGTTGGCCGAACATCCCCCTTGATCAAGAACTAGTGTAGCCGAAATCTTCTATGTAGAAACCTTTAAAAACTTAAATAAAAACCTAGTACTCTAACCTCCTTGCCATGTAAAAGAATTGTGAGAGAATGGTGGAAAGGTTGTGCAGGAGTGTGGGCTGGTGAAAAGTGAATGGTCAGTAGAGAAGCAAATTATAATGCTTCAAAGTACATGGTATTTATAGGAGAGGTTCTAGTAGTCAAACTAGAAAAAACCCTAGAATTATTCTCTAACCCTAGATATTATTCCAATTTAATAAGAGATAATATATTATCACAATAAAATCTCCCATAATACCTTGATATGGCCGGCCCTCTAGGGTTATTAAGGTCATTGGTGGCTCACATTCACACTAAGATAAGGAAACAATCCAATCCCTTTAGGAATATAATTTCTCTCTAATTTTTATTTCAATTAATATAATTTGAATAATCTAACCTCCCATGTGGCATATGATGTGGCAATAATTGTACACATGGCTGGAGAGTGATGATGTGGTAGTCCATGCATAGGTGTCATCCTAGTAAGCAAAGACACTTTTCTTTTATATATTCATTGTCCATCAGTATATTCCAAGTACACTTTGGATGACCAAATGAACTCTGAATTCTTTGATTCTAGTTGAAAACGTTAGGTATATGTCTTAGCTTTTCAGAAATATATTTATCGCATAAATTGGACATCAGGAAGGTATTCAAATTCTAATTTTCCCAAGAGAGTGTAAGTCTGCCGCACCTGTTAAAAATGTTGATCTTGTAAATCAAACTGGTACTGATTGGCCAATCCAATTTGAATTAAAATTTACAGCATTAAATATTAGTGAATCGAATTTCAATTGGAATTGCACATAACCTCCAAATGTAGCTCCATATATGATTTTCTCAGTAAAGATTGTGCAGAAATACATTAAATTCCAGCTTTTGCCTTTCTTTCTCTGAAAATAGAAAAATACAATAATTCGGTACTTTTCATTAATAATTAAATATAAACTAGCTAAAATCCAATATAAAATATAGCATAAAAACATTAACTTTTTATTATGCCTATCAGTAAATAATGAGTCAAGTACAAAGAACCAATCTTTTGAAAGTTTATGTGATTGTAGCATGCATGGAAAGGGATTAGAGAGTGCTTTGGAGGTTGCTAGTGTATGGGTGTCTAAGGATTTGGAGCAAGCTGTTGGTTCAGTTTTGGGATTTAAAATTACTTCAATGGAGGAATTAGATGTTGTGCCGATGGATACTTTGCTTCAAAATTGGGCTTATGCCGAGAAGCAGGAAGATGAAGAAAAGGAACATGAGCTTACTACTGTTCCTTTTTAGGAGAATTCTATTACAAAGCATTGGAAGAGAGGACTTTTGACCAAAGTGGAAGGCATAAGAGAATTAAAGAACAACTTGTTGCAGGTTCTGATTTCCCTATTACAAGGGCTGCTTTTACAACTGGTAATAAGTAATTTATTCCTCTGGAATTGTAGAGGTTTAGGAAACATGGAAACTCAACATGTTCTTCAGGTTTTCTATTTTGTTCATCGTCCTTTTTTTGTTAGGGTCGGCTAAACCGATGGTTATTTTGAGAGATTTTGGTCTAATCTTGGATGTTTGATTTTGCTATTAATAATTCAGGTTTCATTGTTTTTTCTTTATGGGCTTTAGTTTCTGAACTTGTCATTGATGTCAAGGTTTTTTCTATTGGTGCACAAGTTGTTACTGTTGAGGTTGGTATGCATGGGGCTCAACATTTTGTCTCTTTTGTCTATGAGAGTGTTTCTTATTAGCCTAGACAATTTTTGTGGACTGATTTGTTATCTCTGAAAGATTCTATTTCGGATTCTTAGACAAGCATAGGGATTTTAATGCTATGATGGGTTCTCATGAGAAAAGGCCATTCCTTTGATTAAGATTTCTTTTTTGGAATTTCATGAGGAGATAGAAGATTCTAAGCTTATTGGTATGGATTTTTGTAGGTCTTTTTTTCACTTGGGCTCGTAGAGGTTTGAAGTCTTTTGTGGAATGCAGGTTGACAGGAGTTTTTGTTCTTAAGCTTTTCTTAGATTTTTGGGGTGCTATTGATTGTCGTGTTTTAACTAGGCATTCTCTTTTATTTGTGTTTTGTTAAATCTTTGTCTTTAGGTCCTCGGCCTTTCCCATTTCAATCTATGTGGATTTCTTATGAGGAATTTAATTTGGTTGTTTCTAAGACTTGAGCAACTCAATTTGCTAGTAATCCTTGTTTTTGGGTTATGCAAAAATTAAAGGTTGTTAAGGCTGCTTTAAAGAGTTGGAATAAATTGGCTTTTAGGGATTTGAAGGCTCATATTTTTTAGGCTAAAGTTAATATTCAAGGAGCAGTGTAGCGTTAAATGGCTGCAAGGAGGGGATTAGAATTTTACTTTCTTTTATGCTCTTGTTCGAACTTGTAATGTAAGTATGCCTCTTTCTATGTTACATGTTAATGGTCATACTACTTCTCATTTTCCAACTATTAGACAACATGTTATGGGTTTCTATCAGCAACTTTTTTCAAATTTGGATATGGGTAGTAACATTGATTTTTCAGTCGTTTATGATGTTGTTCCTAGAATGGTCATTGATTTAGAGAATAGTTACTTCATTTCTGTTCCCACTAGTTTTTAAGTTAAAAAAGTGGTTTTTAATTTGGACACATCTAGTGCCCCGTAGTCTGATGGGTTTCCATGTAGTTTTTTCTATGCTGTTTGGATATTATAGAATGGGATGTTGTCTCCACTGTCCAATTGTTTTTTACTTCAGGTTTTTTGCAACTGGGCCTTAATTCAAACTTAGTTGCTCTTATCCCGAAATAGAAGGAAACAATCACTATTAAAAAGTTTAGACATATAGCCCTCAAAAAAAATTTGTTTAAGATTATTTCAAATATTTTGGCTAATCATCTTGCAATAATCACTAGTAGAATTGTTACCAACAATTAGTATGGTTTTATTTGGGGCCATCATATAAAGAAGTGTATTGTTGCTACTTCGGATTATGTGAATCTTTTAGACAATAAGAGTTTTGGGGATAATATTGCTACGAAAATAAACAATAGGAAAGCTTTTGATTCAATGAGATGGAGTTTCATTTTTCCATTCTTTAGAGCTTTCGGGATTTCAGAGAGTTTTATTGATAGTATTCATTATATTATGAGATCAGCTTTGACTCTTGTGTTGGTTAATGGTTCTACTTAGTTTGGGTGTTCCTATGGAATTAGACAAAGAGATCATTTGTCTCTTCTTCTTTTTGTATTGCTGAAGATTTTCTAAGTTGTTATCTTCTCAAGATGGTGGAGGATCGGGAATTATCTTATCCGGTTTACTCGTTCTTCTATAGCTTTGTGTCATTTTCTTTTATGCAGATGACACATTTCTTTTTTGTTAGGGTACTACTTCTAATGTGCAACGTACTATAAAGGCTTTGAATATTTATAGTTAGCTCTCAGGATATGTGTTGACTGAGAGAAATTGGTTATTTATTTTGGTGCAAGTATCCCAATTTCACGAAGCAAGCTTTGAGGGATTTAACTATGAGACAAGTTCTTTTTCATTTGTATATTTAAAGGTTCTTTTTATCATTGTAGATGCACTGTAGCTTAGCTTCAGCTTGTGGTGGATCACATTCTTTCTCATTTTGAGTCTTGGAAAGGTAAGACTATGTATTTTGCAAGTAGATTTTGTCTTATCAACTCGGTTATCACTTCTTCTTTTGTTCACACTTTTTTTGTTTACAAGTGGCCTTATTCTCTATTGTCTACTTTGAATAGGGCTATTAGAAATTTTTTATGGTCAAGTTCTATCTATGTTTGGAAGAATGTTACTGTGGCTTGGAATGTTTGTAGTCAATCCAAGGTAAATGGTGGTTCTTTTAATGAAGCTCTTCTCAGTAAATTTGTTTGGAATTTAATGACTAAGTTTTCGGAGATATTTCTTTTCTTCGAGATAGATACAAATATAAGGCTTGTGTTTCTTCTTCTATTTGGCATGATGTCCATGCTATTCAGTCTCATCTTCTTTTTGATAGTCTTTGCATTATTTGTAGGAATTCCATAGTGCATTTTTGAACTGACAATTGGCTTGGTGATTCTCTCATTAAGTTGTTTGATTCGCAGAATCGTGTTTGGGATCTAGATCTTTTAGTAAGTCAGGTTTTAAATGATAGTGGTGAGTAGCAAGTTCTGGATTTTATTATGGCTGATAATATGTTGTATAAGCGGATTCTAAAGTTGCAAATCGATTTCCATCAACATTCATGAGGATCAAAAATTTAGACAACGATATTTGGAAACCAAAACTAAAGAAATAGACAACCTATGCACAAGTAGAATGTCTTTGAAAAAATATACTTCGATGTGAGATTTCCTTTATAAATAAGTGTTCATAAAACTACATAGCAACATCCAAACCTTTACAAATAAAATATTTGGCCATTGCTTAAAAAAATTTGGCCATTAATGCATTTCATTAGTAAGCTTTACTTGGACCTTCATATGAAAGAAAATCTAGTCTTATTTTTACATTAATAAAGATACATATTTATCTCTTTTATCTCCTTTCTAATTATCTAACAACAAAAGTAAGACACAAATTATATAAGGAGGCAAGAAATTATTAGTGAACTATTTGCTAAAGTAGTCAAAACTAATATGAAACTCACCATCAAAGTATATAGCAGCAGCACCACCTTCATAAAACCAGTCAATCTTTATCCTTCTCAAAACGAAAAATCTTGAATTCAGATTTCATTTGGTCATCCAAAGTATACTTTGAATTTTTCTGACAAACATAAAAGATATAAACGGAAGTATCTTTAACAACAAGGTTGTCACCTATGCATGGATGATTGGGGTTGTCGCATCATCACTCTTCAGCCAAGTGTACTATTATTGCCACATCACATTCCAATTGGAAAGTCTAGATTAGTCCAATAACATTAATTAGAGTATTAATTGGAGAATGAACTAAAATTGGAAGGAGATTGAATTACTAAGGAGATATGGATTTACTTTTACATTAAGGAGATATGCTTTGAAAGCTAAGACATAAACCTAAATTTTGCAACTAGTCAGTGAATTTGGAGTTCATTTGGTCATCCAAAGTATACTTGAAATCTGTCTAATGAACATAAAAGATATAAAGAGGAGTATCTTTAATCTTTCTTAGAGCTTTAATAGAGCTCTCTTTACTAGATAATTTTTTATCACTTTTTCATTCCATTCTACACAATTCTAGATACAATTCTCAAGGTTTAGAGAGAGGGAATTTTTGGCTATATCAAGAGAAGGAGCAAGGGAGAATTCAGCCACCAAGCTTTGGGAGGATTCAACTTCACTTTCTCTTTTCTTCTTATTTTTTTCATTCATAATATGTTTTGTTTCTATTTATTGATGGTTATTCCTAAGAACATGAGTAGCTAAATCTTTTATGAGGATTATGGTGTAGCTCTATTATGAATACTTAATTTTGGGTGCATGATTAATTAATTTATGATTCATGGTTAATATTTCATTGTGGTTCTTAATGCTTTCATGAAAAAGTGAATAGATCTAGTATTATATTAGCTTAGGAGTCAAGAATATAATATGAAAAGGGAATGAAATACATAGGAATAGGAATATTGCATGTCTTAGTGACAACTTTGACAAGAGCTTATTGGGTTTACTTGTCTTATGACTTCAATTTCAGTGTTTAGGTTATGAATAATTGAATATCTTGTGCATACTAAACTAGAATACATTAAGAAATCAACTTTTAGCTACTTTTGGTCAAGTGAAGGTTAACCTAATGAATTTATCATGCTTAGAAACTAAATAGGATTAAATTATAATTATTGTTCCATCAATAATTTGAAACTTTGTTTTTTACTTTTGCTGCCTTTATTTTACTTTCTTATTTTTCTTTCTATTTAATTCTTACTTTGCTTCACAAAACAATCCAATCAAAAAATCACTCATTTACTGTTCTAGATTTGATTAGCAATAGAATCTATTTTTCACCACTAGGGACATTATTTTTCAAAGGATTGATATTCGGTTTTCTCTAAAAAAAAACTTTATTACTTATTGATTCATACACTTGCGAGTAATCAAATTTTCACCACAACACATATCTAAGCTTCACCATCAACAAACATGTGTCCATAATTTCATTCCATGAAAGTTTCACCTTAAATCAAATACTTGGTTCAGTTTCCTCCACCAAACCTGAAATTCCTTCTATTGAATAGGTATAATTTCTTCTCTTTTTGTTTTGTAACTTTAAAAAAAATAAACAAAAGAACAATAACTAAGAAATAATCCAAACAACTAACTAAGTAAACTTTGGGTGCCTCCCATGAGCATCTCTTTTAGGTCAACTTGACCCCTCTTTTTTAAACTTAGCCTGGATTATAAATATTTATATATATATGATGTCATTTTTATCATATTAGCCAAGCTTTGGATATGAGAATTTTCCACAAGCTTGCATCCCTTTGAAGCTCTTGACATCTATGATTACACAATCCTCCAGTCTATGTTGCATTTCCTTCTTGGTAGCTTGAACTTTGTGAAGTGTACCACTGCTTTGTTTCTCTTATTTTTGAAGTGTACTCTGCCTAAAAAAACTTGTTGAAAACATGTAAGATCCTCTTGGCTTCTTCAAATCTAAAAAATTGGCTTTACAATTTTAAATTTGACCCCATTTAATAAGTAAGCTTCATGGTACGCGGCCTTGATCTCATTCTTCTCGAAGTTGGCCAAATCTTCACTTATTTCATTCCTTGAAATGTCTTATCGGTGATCCTCAAGCTCTATCTACTTGACTTGGCCAAATCTTCACTTGTTACACATTTAGATAAATTCGGCTACATAGCAAAAAGAAATAGTAATTTTTGTGCTAGATTTTGAAGAGAGTTTTGAGAAGGAAAAGAACAAAAATGGCGGCAAGGCAAGAAGGGATTCAACCTTGTTTTTCATTCTACTTTGAGACCTTTGGAGACATATTTGAAGATAAAAACAAAGAGCAAGGAGATCACAAAGCTAGAAGATGTCCAAGCCGCCAAACATATATACTTCTTCGTTTTCTTCATCTTCCTTTTGATTTTTATTTCATGTAGTTTTTTTTTTATTTAATAATTATTTTGTTCTTGAACATGATGAACTAATTTTCTATTAAGAATTATAAAGTAGTTTTATTATGAATGTTTAATTTTTATTGCATGAGTAGTTAGATTCATATGTTTGGTTAATATTTCATTGATGGTCTTAATGCTTTCATGAAAATGTGAATAGATCTAGTATATATTGACTTCAGATGAGGAATATAATATTAAAAAAACAATGACATACATGTAAATATGGATATTACATGCCTTATTGACAACTAAACAAGTTCTTATTAGGCTTGCATATCTTAGGACATAGGACAATAAATTACCTAGTAAATTAAATCTATTGCATTGCGGGATCAATTTTGGTTATATTTGGTTAAGTAGGTTAACCTAATGAATAGTTTTCATGCATAGAAATTAAATAGGATGAACAGTGGTGAAATCATAATTTTTACTTTATCATCATTGAGTTGAATTTGATGTATTTCATTGCTTATAATCTTTCTATGTTTTAATTTGTTTTGCTTTCTATTATTATTCTCAAATCAATCAACAACTTTTCTATTTTAATTTTGCATTAGAATTTAATAGTAGTAGAATCATTATTTCAAGTGGGATTGATAGTTGATACTTGTTTATCCACATTATAATTTTATTACTTGTTGATTAGTATACAAATAAACTATGCCAAAATCATCAATAGACGACACCAAATGTGCAACGCAAAAAAAAAAATTTGTGTCATGCAAAACTAATTCACGAATATGGCATCGTCTTTATTTGAAAAAAATAATGACACAAAAGAGTCGCCAAAATGTTTCATCAGTGGCACAAAAAAGATTCAGCGACACGCATTCGACAACTGTCGCGAAAAATCTGCACGCCAAATATATTCCTCGACACCTATTCGAAGAGTGTCGCAAAAAATCTACGCGCCAAACACATTCAGCGACACCCATTGGACAAGTATCGCAAAATATTTGCGCTCCAAATACATTCCGCGACACATATTCTGCATATGTCACCAAAAATCTGCACGCTAAAACTTTTTGCGACACAAGAACATAACATGTTGCTAATTAATTAGGCATGGAATGTAATTAGCGACACCTAAAATACATTTCGGGACAAATGTTTAGCATTGTCGAGAAAACTTTACGTGCAAATAACATTTTCAACTAAAGAAGATAAAATTGACATTTACTAGCGACGCTGGTGCCGCATGTTACCTATAATTGGTGACACCTGCATCACATTTTCTCCAACATAACCTTTTCTCAAATTGGCAACACAAGCGACGCCAATTATTGTACAAATTTTTCAAAAACGACGACGCTGGTGTTGCCAATTGTAGGTATTTAATTCACATCACGCTAAAAATTAATTCACACCTACAACAATTATTTCACAATACCAAAATAATCAATTCACACCTACCATTCTCTATCTATAAATACGTACTCTATATTGAAAGAGTATCATCTATTATTGTAAAAGAAATATTCATCAAAAAAAGGAAAAATAATTCACAAATATGCATAAATGTTCTAACATCTTTTTGTCTTCAATTTAGCTGATACCATTTCAAAATATTTATGATCTTGACACTCTTTGAGGTGTTAGACCACTACAAATCGTCAATCTATGTGCTTCTGGTAATTCACCAAACTCAATATCAAATGTTTCATTGTTTTTACAATGAATGCATGTCCAAGCTAGGTGTGAGAGAATGACAATCAAAACTTGGACAAATCTCACCATTATCCACTCACTTGGTTATTTTTCATTTACTGAGATCAATGGAGAATTTATGTAAACGATATGCTCACTAGATTGGTCATTTTCTAATTAATTTTTGGGATCGATATGGAGAATTTATGAAAACTTGTTCAATCGGTTCTAAAAGAGTATTGTTTGTTATGTAATATCAATATAAAATAAATATCTTTTATGCATTTCATCGGATATTTTTTGTATATCTATATATATGTATATTCCATTTATATATATATGTTCAATAAACATTACATACATTAATTCACTAAATTACAATATTTAATAAAATAGTTAAATTATATTGCCCTTGATAAAATCATATTTACTAAAGGGATATTATCACTGAAGGTCTCTAAACTATAGCATGTTTTACACTTTCGTCCTAAAAAAAATTTTTGTCTCACTTTTATCCTCAAACCCATATTCTCATATCACCGTAAGTCCTTTTTGAAATTTCCGTCCATTTTAAGGGTAAAATTGTAATTTTAAAAGTTTTTATCACTATAGGTCCCTAAAATATATCTCGATTCACACTTTCGTCCTAAAACTTTTTTTTCATACTTTGATTTTCAAACAAATATTTCACTCATATAAGCTTACACATGAGCTCACGCTCACACCTATCTTGTGTAAGCTCACGCTCACACTCTCTCAATCTCACTCCTTCTGCTCCATGCAAGGTTATTATTTTCATTTCTTTCTCTATCTTTATTTGCATATACAAGAAAAAAGAAAATTGATCAAAAGTGTTTAGATTTTGAAAAAAAAAAATTGTGAAATATTTAATGTGTTGAAAGTTAAGTTTGAATAACTCAAATCTAGATGGTTGATTGTATATAACAACATTGTTTTAGTTTCTGGCTTTTAGTTTTAAAAATCATTAAAAAATAAAACAACGTCATTTCAGTCATCATGAAACTTGAAATGGGTTAATGGGTCGTCTTGTTTGAGAAGAAACAAGTCGTGCAACCCCTATCCATACCCGACCGGATCTTTCACCTCTGACCGCATTTTTTGATGATTTTGGTACTATTTGTTTCATCTAATTAACATTTATGACGTCACCCATGCATCGATTTGGTGACATGTCACCTGAAAATGAAAAAATATATATATAGTAAAAATAAAGTATAAGTTACAGTATTGCACAAAAATTTTAAAAATGATACATAAACATGTTATTGCTATATTACTTTGTTAAAATAAATATAATATTTTACTAAATAAATTAAACGGTCTGATGTGGATTATTGTTGATATATTGTTTCAATAAATGAATTGACACAGATACGTTAACACGAATTATTATCTCCATATAAAGTAATAATTTTTCAACTGAGATAAAAATGTTTATAGTCTGAAGAGTACAAATTCCCAAAATACATTGAAAAGGGAGTCCCACTGTAGTGAAATCCCACAACATATTACCTTTTTTTAGTAGCATTTAGTTTAGAATCAGTTATGTTTGAACCATAATAAATAATATTGTCCATAACAAATAACATTGTCCNAGAAAAGAAAATATAAAATTTATATAATTACAAATGTAATCAATATACTGGACTAGCGTCTACTAACTGAAGTTTCTTAAACAAATTGCTTAATTGGTATATCTATAAGCATAATTGGTATGAACTCTTAACTTTTACACAGGCTAATTAATTCCTTATTGGTATAACATATATAGTCCTTTGATTCCTTTAGGTTTTCCATGAGTGGCCCTAATTTATAATTAACCATCTTTTGTTTTTAAGAGCATCTACAATAACTCTTTCTATTTCTAAAATATTTCTGCCACGTAAGAAAAATAAACAGAGTAATATAAAAAGTCACTCCAATGATTCTTTTTAAAAAGTCTGTTAAGCTGATATGGTAAAAAAAAAAATAAAAGCTGTCTAAAATACTGTCTATCTTTAAAAGCTCTGATAGACAGTCTGACTCATCAATTTATTTATTTGTATTAATTTTTGTTAAAAATAAAACTATTTGGCACAATAATCTTTTTAGTTTGCCGTGTTTTCGACATCTTATTTTCTTAGCTACAAATCTACAGTCTTCCCCATAAGAGCTGCTTTCTGACCTTGCAATATCAAGTTTAGAGCTTTTCTCTCCCACATTTAACCCATTGTACGATTCAATATCACTATTCAAATTATCATTTTCACTATCATAATTGATTACGATCACATGATTAACAATTTTATATCCATTAACATTCGCAAGTGCATCAGTAATTGAATAATTAAGATCGAAATCAAACTTTGCCTTCTTTTTCTTGAGAAATTCACTCATATGTGAAACACCATCTTCTTCTTTCTCTTTCTCTTGAATTCCCACTCTATTATTCCATTACTTTCTTGGGAAACTGGTTCTTCCATAAACTCCATTCGCCTAGCCCTCATTCCATTCTCTTTTGAACCAAACACTAGTCTTTCACTATAAGAGTCAAAAAGCTTTGCCTTTTTGGTCAACATCCCTTCGTGGAGAAAAAATGATAAAAGTTTTTGAGTCAGAGAAGGCACAATACAAGATTAGGTTGTGGAGAAAAAATTGAGAGCTTCATTTAACAATTTAACTTTATATTCTAAACATAAACTATTGTAGAATAATTTTTAAAATTTACTGTTTACAAATAGATATTATGCTACATCATCATTAACATTTGTTATTTAATATGCTAGATAAATTTTAATCCATAAAACTATTAATGATGCTCTAAATTTTGATAAGATGTTTAGTCATGTTATACACGAGTGTTTGTGGTTTCCCGTTTATTAATTTAATTAACATCAACAACGCTGTCTACATATTAAATTAACCAATACATAATTTGTCTATTAAACAAAAAAAAACGAAA